>PVIU01009079.1:15446-78804 GCA_004026605.1 Ondatra zibethicus | reverse complement strand
ATTGCTTAAATTTGTTTTTATCCTGGAATATCTTGTTTTCCCCATCAATGGTGAAAGAAAGCTTTGCTGGGTATAGTAGTCTGGGCTTGCATCCATGGTCTCTTAGTTTCTGCAGCACATCTATCCAAGACCTTCTAGCTTTCATGGTTTCCATAGAGAAGTCAGGTGTAATTCTGATAGGTTTACCCTTATATGTTACCTGACCTTTTTCCTTTGCGGCTCTTAATATTCTTTCTTTATTCTGTATGTTTTGTGTTTTGATTATTATATGGCGAAGGGATGATTTTTTTATATCCAACCTGTTTGGTGTTCTGTATGCTTCTTGAACCTTCATAGGAATATCCTTCTTTAGTTTCGGAAAGTTTTCTTCCATAATTTTGTTGAATATATTTTCTGGGCCGTTGAGCTGTAATTCTTCTCCTCCTTCTACCCATATTATTCTTAGGTTTGTCTTTTCATGGTGTCCCAGATTTCCTGGATGTTTTGTGTTGCGAATTTGTTGGATTTGTTGTTTTCTTCTATCACTGAGTTTATTTTCTCTATCGTGTCTTCTGCGTCTGAGATTCTTTCTTCTATCTCTTGTATTCTGTTGGTTATACTTGTCTGTGTGGTTCCCGTTCGTTTATCCAGATTTTTCCTTTCCCGCCATCACTTGGTTTGTGTTTTCTTCATTGCCTCCATATCAGTTTTCAAGTTTTGAACTGTTTCCGTTACCTGTTTGATTGCTTTTTCTTGGATTTCTAGGGTATCTTTGAGGAATTTATTCATTTCTTCTTTTTGTTAGTTTTCTCATCCCTTTCGATAAAGGAGTTTTTCACCTCTTCTTTAAAGGTCTCTATAACTTTCATAAAGTTACGTTTAAAGTCAATTTCTTCTACTTCTTCTGGGATAGGTTGCTCGGGTTTTCCTGTTCCATAATCGCTGGATTCTGGTGTTATCATGTTGCTTTTCAGGTTGTTGGATGAATTCTGTGATTGGCACCTGCCCCTCTCTTCCTTCAAATGTGTTAGGGAGAGTCTTGGTGGCTTGGTTCCTCTGTCAGGGCGTATCCGCTGGGGTCCGGATGAATCTGCCGAAGCTGGTTGTGCTCCTTCCTCACCCAGGGATTCCCAGTCCCAAGGGCGGGCTTACTGAGAGTTGCGTGCTCGGCTCCAGCTCTGTGGGACAAGGGACGCCCTCTAGCAGTGGGCTCACCCTTCCCCCAAGGCCTCAGCCCGGATAGGCTGAGTTCGGGTGCAGTTAGGATCACACAGATGAAAAGGGTGCCCGGGGGTGAGCAGAGTTGGGATAAGCAGCAAAGCCAGTAGAGGGGGGCCCAAAGTGGCCAGAAAGCCTTGGGGATGGGCTGGGACCCACTTACCAGGGTCCGGATAAATCTGCGGAAGCTGGTTGGGCTCCTTCCTCGCCCAGGGGTTCCCAGTCCCAAGGGCAGGCTTACTGAGAGTTGCCCACTCTGCTCCGCTCAGCTCTGTGGGACAAGGGAGGCCCTCTAGCAGTGGGCTCACCCTTCCCCCAAGGCCTCAGCCCGGATAGGCTGAGTTCGGGTGCAGTTAGGACCACGCTGATGAGAAGGGGTGCCCGGGGGTGAGCAGGGTTGGGATAAGCAGCAAAACCAGTAGAGGGGGACCCTAAGTGGCCAGAAAGCCTTGGGGATGGGCTGGGACCCACTTACCGGGGTCCGGATGAATCTGCAGAACAGGTTATCTTTCTTTTATAGCCCAGAACTACTTTTCCAGGGAATAATGCCACCTATGGTGGGCTGGGCCCAACTTCATCATTTAAGGATCAAAACACACATCCCCTCCCTTAAACATACAGGGCAATCTATCTGGGCATTCCTTCACTGAGACTCCTTTCTCAGGTGAGGCTGCTCTAGATGACGTCAAAAGTTAACAGCCAATCAGGACAGTGACTATTGGTCCATGCCCACTGAAGCAGTGGTCCTCAGCATCTCAGGGTCCAATGCTGACATTTCCAAGGTCAGAAGATGATGAGTCTACTTACTGCATTCACTGGTGATGAAAAGACAGACTGTTTCTTCTTTTGATCATAGGAATAACAATTAATCATGCAACTGTTCGTCTTATCAGTGTCAACAACTTTCTGAACCCTCTTAAACCGTGTCCTTTCAAAGCTTCAATGGTGGAATTCTTTCTCCTCATCCCTCACACACACCAATTCTTTCTGCCTAATAGAATTAATTAACTGTTGTCCTTCCCTTTTGTATGAATGTCTGCAAATCCAGACATAGGACCCAAGAAGAAGCCCAGTTACAGCAGAAAGCAAAACCCCTCGCCATGCATCTTCTGAAAAGTTGTAGAGCAAACATTGTGGCACAAATATGCTCCAATCCATCAGTCCTTGCATATCATCAAAGAAATGACTCTTAATGGGGTGAGTGGATGTTTGTCAATTCAATAGCTTCTCTGAAAAAAATCCTCTTATTTCTTGCTGCCATAGAAACAGTCTCTTTCAAGTGGATTATAAATAAAAACATGGCCTTCTAGCTTTGTGTTTAAATTATATATGCATTCTTTTCAATAGAAAGAGTATGCCAAGGGTCTGGGCTCTTGATCTCATTCTCATGTTTGTGTCTGATTGAGCAAACTCCGCAGTCGCAGTCGTAGAGAACACTTAAGTTTGTCCTTCTGGGTTAAGAGATAAGGTATGCAGAACTTCGGGTTTGGATATTTATTGTAATGCATTCAGAGGAATTGAATACCTAAGAGTAGATAAATAATGGGAATAAATTAAAACCTGAAATCTTTCTCTGTCTCCCTCTGTATGGTTAAACCAGCATCATGGGTCTGTTGGGACTCTGAATGTTCCTCATTGCCAAGGCCACAGCTGTTCTGAGTCTGTTTAGCAGACGTTGTTTTTAGAAGAAAGTCAGTTCTTTTATCAGAGCAACTGTGACTGCCTTCAGGTGATTGTCAGCTCTTTGCCTATCTTGCTTGCTTGATGACTGACATATCTTGAGGAAAAGCACATTTCAGAGAGAGCCTGAATCAACAGGAAGAACAGGAGGAGGAAGGAAGGAGAGAGGGAAGAAGGGAGGAAGGAAGGAGGGGAAGGGAGGGAGGGAGAACAAGCTCTTGTTGCCAAGCAAAAACTTTCTGGAAGAGTAAGCATTCTGGGTGAAAGTACTCTGGCTGGCCTGGGCATGGCAAACATGGCTCTGGCAGGTCTTGCCCTTCTCCCCATTCTCTCCTCCTTGCTAAATACCATTAGATTACATTCCTAAAACTAGCCTCCAGGATCTATTCCCTTTTTTGGCCACATCCTCCTTCTAAGGCTGACTAGCAAGGTCCATCTATCAAAGGATTGACTCTAGCAATCAAAATCCCCTTTTGGCTCACCTAATTAACATGCCCAATTAAATTAAACACGTCAGCCTAACACGGGGTTTCTCCTTGTTTCTCTACAAACAGCCATTTCCCCAATGTGCCACATGTGCCTCCTCTTTATTCAGAGGCAGTCCTTTGCTCCACCCGGGACAACGCTCCTGTCCCTTTCCCTTCTTTCCATCCCCTTCTCCTTCAGCCTCTATGTCCTGTGTTTGTCTCTTATTCCTTGACCTCTGTCTCTCTGGGGCAAATAAATCTTCTTTGCTCAGTGCAAAAACTTGGTCTCTCTGGACTTTTCACTGGGAGTTCCAAAACTTGAGAGCCTCTGCTGCCAACCTTGAGGTAAGATAGAGCAGGTTTTGCACATGCAGAATGTGACTTTCCTAATACCCTGATCTGACCATAACATAACTTAGAGTGTCACACAGTATCCTGTCACTTTGAAAACTACTATTTATCAATTAAATACAGAATTATGTTTTTGAAAAATGCGAAAGTAAAATGCACCCCAGTAAATAAGTGTAACCCAAGAAAACTACCTTTAGAGGTTTTCTGTTTACACATAGATTTGGACAAATGTTTCTCTTTTCTGTTTCTGTAGCTCCCACCTTGTCAAGAAAAATAATGATTTTGTTTCTGTCTATGTTCTTGTCTCACTCTCCAATGGCAGTATCTTTTCCTTCTGTTATATACATGTGTGTGTGTGTGCGCACGTGTGTGAGTGTGCACAAGAATGCTCTCACTCTGCAGGCACATGTGAAGCCCAGAGGTTGATGTCAGGTGTCTTCTGCTATTTTGAGACAAGATTTCTCACTTGGTCTAGAACTTGCTGTTGTGGCTAGGCTGCCTGGCCGCTCAGCAATAAAGATCCTTTTGTTTCCAGTCCCCTACCCATAACCATGCCTGGCGTTTATATGAATCCTGAAAATCAAACTTAAGGTCTTACACTTTTAAGGAAAGCACTTTTCTAATTGAACTCTCTAGTCCCCTACACTGGTTTTCATACCAAGCTATACAGATTTCCCAGCCTAAAGTGTCAAATGCCATCCTGTGGCTAAGAGAAGCTAGTGTGTAACAGTTTTCTCCAAGACTGAAACACACAGTCTAGTGCCTAAGCTTCTTAAGATAGAAAGCAAACAACTGAAAAGAGCTTCAGGAAGTCCCTGAAACCTACCAAATTCATTAGATCCTTTCTTACTCAAGAGTAAATAGTAAAGGCTGTTAAGAGTCATTCTCAGAAGAAATCAGAGAAACATCACCTGTCACAATAGCCACAAATAACATAAAATATCTCGGAGTAACTCTAACCAAATAAGTGGGAGACTTGTATGACAAGAACTTTAAATCTTTGAAGAAAGAAATTGAAGAAGACACCAGAAAGTGGAAAGATCTCCCATGCTCTTGGGTAGGTAGAATTAACATAGTAAAATGGCAATCTTACTGATTGGTCAAAAGTGAGACCCCAGTCCTCTAACACCCCTATATCCAAAGAGGCTGGAATGAAATATTGAGTTGGAAGTGTCACTCCCGGCCTGCAAGTATTTGGACTTCAACTGCCAGGCTGCCAAGTGCTGACCCTACAGGATATTTAAGCTTGCATGGGAAAGAGGAACATGTAGTTTTGGGTTTGCGTGTATGCTCCCTCTGTCTTTCCCTCAACATGCTCTCCCGGCCACCCGGGAGTGTGTTGTCTATTAAACACGGGCATTTAATTTGGTTTAATATGGTTTGATTGGAGTTCTTTTGTGTCAGCAGAGTGGCTCATCTTAAGATTTTTCCTATCACTTACCAAAAGCGATCTATAGATTCAATGCAATGCCCATCAAAATCCCAGCAAAATTCTTCAAAGACCTCGAAAGAAGGGTATTCAACTTCATATGGAAAAGCAAAAGACCCAAGATAGCCAAAACAATTCTGTACAATAAAAGGACTTCTGGAGGCATCACAATCCCTGACTTCAAACTCTACTATAGAGCTACAGTACTGAAAACAGCCTGGTATTGGCATAAGAACAGACAGAAGGACCAATGGAACCAAATCAAAGACCTGGATATTAACCCAATCTGCTGAGCTGGACGCTGGGTGTGCTGCATGCTCCAGGTCTCCAGCTTTTGTGAGCCATCAGATATGTTGGTGTGGGCACTGACAATGCAGCTGTCTTTGAGTCAGTTCTGCTCCTGTAAGTGAGCCCAATAAAATTCATTGGTTTACCAAGTTAGACTTTGGTGGTATCCATACTTTGGTCTATCATAGGCTCCCTATGCAGGGTGAGTAGATGTGTGTGTGTGTGTGTGTGTGTGTGTGTGTGTGTGTGTGTGTGTACTGGTGTTGGTGTGTTGTTTCCTCTGGAAAATTCTTGTCATTTAACAAAATTCTGACTTGCTGGCATTTATTTCAGATACCACATTCCCCAGAACATACCAAGTTAATTTTGAGTATCATAAGCAGTTAAGGGCCGAGTTGGTTGGTTCAAAGTCATCTTGTATATAATGGTGAAATAAAAATTTATTGTTGTGTTGATGATGATGTAAACCACATTGGGAATTGCTTGCTGAGATGGCCTAACTATCTTTCCTGGCGAATACAAATACAAATGATGGTTCTTTCCTGGATCCTACCATATGGAGAATAGCAACAGTAGTATGGGGTCAAGGCTCCAGAGGGCTTCAGAAGATCTTGGTGATAGTCAGTAGTTACTGGGTTATTTCTCTTATCATCTCTAAGCTGTCAATGGCAAAAAGTCTTGTCTTACCTCAGAAACTTTAGCTGGCAAGTTCTAGATAGAAGTACTTGTAAGGGTGTTTATTAGCTTGGTTGCTTTTCAGGATTTAGGTGTGTCTTCGAATTTGCTGGTAAGAGCTTTATTAAGGAAAGTCACATGGCTGGGGAGACAGCTCACTTTGTAGAGTGCTTACCTTGTCATTATGAGGATCTGAGTTTGATCCTTAAGACCCACACTAAAAGCAAGCAAACAAACAAACGGGGCATGGAGGTGCACGCTGGTAACCTAGTGCATGAGGAGTGGATTCCTGAGGCTCGTGGGCCAGTCAGTCTAGCCTTTTAGCCCACGTGATTCCAGACCAGTGAGATAGAGGCCGTGTCTTAAAGGTGGGGGGGAGTTCCTGGAAATCTGAGGTTGTCCTCTGGTTCCCCACACAGGTACACACACATGCTCTGACATACACATGTACACATATAGCCCCTCCCAACCCCAAATAAATGAATAAAAAGAAGAGGGCCAAGAGCAGGTGACTGATGAGAGAAAGGGCAGGGAGGGGAGGGACAAGCCAAGTCAGAGAACAGCCTCAGGCTAAGTCCTGCTGGGGACTGTTGAAATGAGAGAAATTTCAGCTTTCCTCATCTGGAGGAGAGGATGGGGTGTCCTCACTTTAGGCTTGTTGTTTATAGTTGCCTCAATGAGGGTGAGAAGGTGAGACATGAATTCCCAGGAACTAGCATTCAGTGGGACAAGAGCTTCTTCTAAAGTGTGTAGGGTCTGGCATCTGGACACATAGCAAGCACACACATAAACATATCCAGAAGGAAAAGGGAAATATTGGTCCTGCTGTGTCCATACGCCAGTGAGAAAGGAGGTAGCACGGAGGTACAGAATGACTTCCTGTCACTAGGGAGGTCATACTGAAGGATTAAGTCAGCACCTGATGGCTTCTGAGTCTGGAGTCATGGAAGTGGTCACCAGCTTCTGGGCATTTTTTGACATGAGCATTGAGTGTTCAAGATTAAACATTGGCCTTCCTTAGTAAAATCTAACACTCAGAAATCTAAATGGACTACAAAGACTAATTAGGGTATGTCTTCTCATATCCCGCCAGCATTTGCTGAAGTTGAAATGGCTTTCCTGAGAAACCACTCAGAGATGTGCAAAACAACAATCTCCAGGCTTATTTAAAGAGGGCAGAAAGTTTCTTTGTGTGTGTGTGTGTGTGTGTGTGTGTGTGTGTGTATACACGCAAACATGCGTGTGGAGATCAGAAGCGGTATCTTCAGTTACACTCTGTTTTGAGACAGGGTTTCTCACTGAGCAGAGAGCTCACAGATTAGCCACACTGCCTGGCCAGCAAGCCCCAAGGGTCCTTCCTTCTCCATGCCCAGTGCCCTGCCCCTGCCAACACTGGGGTATGTAGTGCTGTCTTGCTGAGACGTTATACATGGGTGCTGGGGATCTGAACTCAGGTCTTCATGTTTGTGAAGCAAGCGTTTTTACCCAGGTAAGTGTCTCCTGAGCTCCCACTTTACTTTTTGATACAGGGCCTCCCATCGAACTTGGAGCTTGCTAACTGACTTCACTTTCTGGCTTGCAAGCCCCAGGGATCTGATTGCTTCTGCCTTGCCAGCATTGGGACCACGTGCATGCACGACTGCACCAAGCATGTACTGTCACACCTGCCTTTTTACTTGGCCTCTGGGGGCCAGAACTCAGGTCCTCGTGCTTGTGCAGTGAATACCTTAGGAGCTGGGCCATCTCCTCAACCCTTTTCTTGTTGCTTTTTTTTTTTTAACAGTAACTGATGTGGAGAATGCTATAGAGTTTCATCCCAGAAGGAAAGAAAAATGACACTTCTAGGTCACTCCTATGTGACCACCCTGCCAAAGAATTGTCGTTTTAATGAAGCGTGATCTGAACTATTTACGCACCACACCAAGGAGTCCAGGAGCATATGGAAGAAACGTAGAGATCCTGAAAATGTAGTTTGCCTCAGCATGTGTTCAGGGCTTGTTTACACATCTGTCACATGGGAAGAATGAAGCCTGTGATTAGCTTTATCTGAGACTGGCAGACAAATGTGTAAAAGACAAGGAAAAGGCAGGTGCTGCATTTACCAGAAGCTCATAAGACAGCAGATGCTGTAGGTAAATGTGTGAGAGCCAATTTCTTAGAGCTGAAGTATGTTATCAACAGGTCAGTGAGAACTGCAAATAACGTGGGTTTTCTTTCTTTCTTTCTTTTTTTTTTTAACGTGGGTTTTCAAAACAAATACCAAGCGCATTTCTGTTTGGAAGTACTTTGAACTTTGGTCTTTATCAATAGTTCAAGATATTTTTATTCTACAAAAACTTCTGACATTTTTCATCTAATGTACGTTTTCCCCTTTCACCATACAGCTCCGATGCCCTGTGGTTCTTTTCCGTAACAAACAAGGATGCCGACCTTGCTAGAAACCTTTAGGAGCCCTCCCTTGAAAGTTCTCTGGACTTTTCTAGTGGAATCATCATCAATATATTCTGTTTTCCTATTTGTCTCTCACAGTTTTGCTGTTACCATTTTTTAAATTGATTTTTATTGAGCTCTACATTTTTTTTTCTGCTCCCCTCCCTGCCTCACCCCTCCTCTTCTTCAACCCTCCCCCAAGGTCCCCATGCTCCCAATTTACTCAGGAGATCTTGTCTTTTTCTACTTCCCATGTAGAATAGATCTATGTATGTCTCTCTTAGTGTCCTCATTGTTTTCTAAGTTCTCTGGGATTGTAATTTGTGGGCTGCTTTTCTTTGCTTTATGATGTTACTGTGTTTTAAGCAAGAAGAAGTGTAGAAACATCCATCTTTTGTAGTGTAATATTTTTGTGTGTACATATGTGCATGTTTGTGTGTGTGTATAGGTTTATGTATGTGTGTGCATAACACGTGGAGGGCAGAGCTCACCTCAGGTGTCATTCCTTAGGCACCATTGATTCTGCCATTTCATCTTTTGAGTCAGGGTCTCTTATGGGCCTGGAACTCATCAAATAGGCTAGGATGGCTGGCCAGTGATCCCCAGGGATCTACTTGTCTCTGCCTCCCCAGCACTGGAATAATGAGTACATGCCAACATATCTCGATTTTTCATGTAGTTCTAAGGTCAAACTCAGGTCAAAGGCAAGCACTTTGCTGACTGAGCCTGGCTCTATACTGTAATATATTTAACTAGTAGGCAAATACAGATGGAATTTTACACTGCAGCTCTTGGATCCCTCCTTCTTTGTGTTTACTGTGTGAACTCCTGGACATTCCTGCAGTAGATTTTTGCATCTTGCCGCTCATTACTGAAGGTTAAGTGTGGCAGAATCCAGAAAGACTGGCAGGACACAGAGATCTGAAGCCATGGACATAGTTATGTTTGGAAACGGTTGCTTATATATCTACCCCCAAATTCTCTAACTTTTCTTTCTTCAAAAGTTGGGTTTTAATCTCAAAATCCTCCCTCTTCCTCTAAGTAAGAGCTATGTCGAGCCATTTTCTTATAAAGATCAGAATAAGCCAGGAGTCAAGGTGATAGCATATACCTCTGAGATAAGAACAAGGTCATGAATAAAAAGTAGCCTCCTAGCTCCTTCTCTCTCTCTCTATTTCTCCCCGCCCCACCTCCCTCTCAGTGTTCACCCTGCTGACACATCACAGGGACCCTCAAGCCCTTTATGGAGAGGTGTGTGTGAGTTGAATGTCTTCTCTCAAGAGTGAACGATGCACTTTGGAAGTGGGTCCTCCAGATGACTGTAGGCCTGCCAGCATCTTGATACCTCTGTCTGTCCTGAAAGACTCTGAGCCAGGGCTGTCCAGCTAAGCTGCTTGCACATGCTGCCCTCAGACACTGTGAGATAATAGATACTATTATTGATATCAGCTACTCTTATGCTACATTAGTGCTGTTTTATTAGCTTTAAAACCTTTTGTGTATGCGTCAGTGACTGTGCCTGCATGCCAAGGCACACATGCAGAGGTGCCCAACTCAAATATCTGAGTGTTTCTTTCACCTTAAGGAAGGAGAACTGGTGGTTCTCCATGCGATGTTGTCTGTCTGTACGGCTGATCAGCCTTTGGCTTTAGTTTTACACTTAAGGATGGGCTCCTCTTCTTGTCTTAGCTGCTCTTCCCTTTTGTGCCAGCATCTCACACATTATGTCACTTGTGTTCATTTATTGCAATATTTTTCTTTCCTTCAAAGTTATTTTTAATTTTTCTCACTGTATATATATATATATATATATATGTGTGTGTGTGTGTGTGTGTGTGTGTGTGTGTGTGTGTGTGTGTGGTGCCTGTGTATGTATATATGTTCACCTGTGTGCGGTGCACATGTATGTGATGGCCAGAAGTTAACCTATGTGTCTTCCTTGAAAGCTTTCTACTTTCTCTACCAAGGAAGGGCTTCTCAGTTGACCTAGTCTGGCTGGCAGCTTGCCATGGGGATCCCCTGCCTCTGCCTCTCAAGATCTGGAATTGCAGTTGGCCACCACATTCACCCGGAATTTGTGTGGATTCTGTGGATCTGAACTCTGGTCCTCCCCACTGTGCAGCAAATGCTTTAGCCACTGAGCTAAGTCCTTGGCTCTTCGTTTCTTACGACAGGTGTTTCCTCAGCGTCTATTTTAAAAAAAGATTTTATTTTTCATTGTGTATCTGTACGTAGGTTTGTGCATACTAGTGCAGTGCCCTCAGAGGCCAGAAGATTGAATTTTCTGGAACTGGAGTTACCTACAGTTGTGAGCTGGTGGATGTGGGTGCTGGGAGCCAAACTCATGTCTTCTGCAGGAGTGGTGCATACTCTTAACCACTGAGCCATCTTTTCAGCCCCATATCATTTATCAGTTTAATTTTCCTCAAAACTGAAGTTATTCCATGAAGTTTATGTGTTATGTCTAACAAATAACAGAAATGATTTTTCTTACTTCCTGGTCTTGGAGCTCTTCTGAGCTTGCTGTCTTTAATTATGACAGTGTATAATCTCTTAAGATGTTCTATTCATGTTGCTACTTAAAAGTGTAGAAATTGATTAGAAATGTATTATCTGTCTCAGGAAACAAAAAGCTGATTCTATGTAATTTTGTCTGTGCTACTCATATCTAAGGGGTTACCTGTAATCTTGGAGCGGAGGAGGATGTTGTGGTGGTAAATTTCCATTTGAAGATTAAATGTTTTTCGGATTGTGATCTATGCTTTGATATTAATTTGCAAAGGTGACTATGTCACTATGCAAAGGCCAACAGCATTGAAGAAGGAATTTCTATTAGTTACATTTTCCTGAGAGAGAGGCCATGCCATATCTGCAGGGCTACCTGGGAAAGCTTTTGATCGTGCTAAAGCAAGGGTGAGGGGACAGCATGGTCCACATTCTTTATAGCAGGCTCTGCAGAAAAGCAGAGTGGGACTGGGTGCAAAGCAGAGGACTGGGTCATTTGACTCAGTCCAACAGACTTTGGGTCACAGGCATTGTTCCTAACTCTGCAGCAACTGGCCTTGGCTGAATAGGACAGAGAAATACTACTTCCTGGGGTGCACAGTGTGCACACACCAGATGGAGAGGGGCTCTAGAGTCAGATCCTCATTTGCTTATTTTGCAGATACAAAGGCTCTGTTCCTGGTGCTGGGGAGAGGGCTCCATCCGTAAAGTGTTTGTTGCACAGGCAGGAGGACATTATCAACAAGAAAGTTGGGCATGGTGCTGTGTACCTCTCATCACAGCTTCAGGGAAACAGAGATGGGAGGATCCCTAGGGCTTGCTGTCCAGCCAGCCTAGCCTGTTTATTGAGTTCCAAGCAGGCCCTCTCTCAAAAAAATGAGGTGTTATTTGGTACCTGTGAAGCAACAACACCCGAGGTTGTCCTCTGACCTCCACATGTATGTATACAAATCAACATAAAGAATCTAGGAGGTATGACCCTCACTCCCTGGGTCCAGTATTTCTTTCTTTTCTTTGATTTTTTTTTGAGACAGGGTCTCTTTCTATACATTCCCTAGCTGTTCTCAAACTCACTATGTAGACCAGGCAGGCCTTGAACTTACAGAGATCCTTCTGCCTCTACCTCCTGAGTGCTGGGATCAAAGGCATGCACTGCGACATGTGGCCTCCAGGGTTTCTAAGATGTACACATACTAGAAGATATAGAAACTGATTATGGTCAGCCACTATCTTCTTAGTCATCTTCATAGTTACCTCAGTTCCCCACCTGTCCCTTGCTGTCAGTCTGTGCTTTTTGCTCTAGCACGGATGTATGTCCTCTGCTTCTCTTTATGTATTTTCTGTTTGGAGTGACTACTCATGCTTTCAGGGCTTTACTCAATGTCCCTTGGCTCCTAGAAGATTCCATATAGAGCTCCAGATGCTGGGCACCGAGCTAAAGGATTTGGTGTTTGCCTTGCTGGATTTTTTTTTCACTCTATTATGCCCCCAATCTTCTCTTCTGGAATAGGGATGCTTGTTCTGTGCCATTCTGTATTCAATCTTTGGGCCACTTTGGAGTAACCTCATGGTGGCAGGCATCTGTAATTACTGTGTTGTCTATCTCCCACTGTAGGTCTCTCAATGGGTGCTGCTTTTCCTCCTGCACCAGCAGAGAAAGAGGTTTTCTTTTATTCTGACCAGAAGCACCTTTTTTTTTTATCTTAAGCAAACAGGCTAGGACTAACTCCACGGTCCTGCCTGTTGGCTCTGCTCAATCCAACATGGCGGAGGTCCATTTACTGCCTTTGACACTGCCAGGTGGGAGCCATACTTACCACCTCAACTCTGGTAACCAGTTGGATCATGCTGCCACCAAGTAACTTGCAGCATGCTATCCACAAACCCCTTTCAAATGCTTGGCCTCCTGAAAGAGCCAGAGTTTGTGCTGGCAGCACTGACCAGGAAGCCATTATTTCGAAACCTTGAGGGTTTTTTTTTCTGCTAATGCTGAATCAGGAAGACCTCTCTTAAAGGAGCCTCAGCATGCCACCAACAAACAGAGCCCATCTGAAAAAAAAAAAAGTGGCTAAACTTTGCTTTAGTTGTGTGTCTAGAATTCCTTTCCAAGCTCTCTCAGGTTTTGTGTGGATTTAGCTGTACACGTTGGTGTGCCAATTTGTTGGGGGGAGCTTTATCATTTCCCAGGTGCCCAGACTCCCAAAATAATCACACAGAAATCTATATTAATTACAATACTGTTTAGCAAGTAGCTTAACTGTCTTAAATTAACCCATTTCTATTAATCTGTGTATCACCATGTGGTTGTGGCTTACCGGCAGGGTTCTGGTGGGCTCTGGTGGAGGTGTCTGTCTCCTGAGGTGGCTCCATGGCTCCTCCCTGACTCCTTTACTCTGTTAAGCCACTGGCCGAAAGCAACTTCTTTATTAACTAATGGCAATAAAACATATTCACAGCATAAATCACCTCCTACATCGCTATGCAGATGAGGACAACCTTGACTAAGCACCTGGATTACAGGTATGTGCTGTCATGTTCTACCTAAGAGGTTTTCCTGACATCTTACTGCTTCAAAGTTAACCCTTTATATTCCTGGCAGTACTGTGGACTGAACCTAGAGCCTCAAGCATGTTAGGCCAGTGCTCTACCACTGAGTTACTGTTAATTTCAAAGATTTATGGAGAAAAACCGCTGACCCAAATCATCATGACCAATCTAATTAAACTAATTAAAACTAATTAAAGCAAGCTTTTAAATTCATTTACACTGGCTGCCTCCCCTGGTAGGGTTCCAGAGATCAGTAATGGATGTGAGGAAGATAATGTTTTTATAGCTCAAGGGTAGGAGTTTAAAAATGGGGATTAGGCAGGCAAAATAGGTGGGATTATAGGAGCAGAGTGTAAGCATAGCAAGTTAGTTATAATGACCTCCTGAAACAAAGGCATGATATAACTAGGTGATCAAAACAACCTTTTGCAACAAAGGTAGCTTTGAAAGATGGCTATAACAGACATGATTGCAAGGTGTTCTTAATGTAGTCATAACAACAGGTAGTTATAACAACCCTTTGAAACAAAGATGTGGTTTCCTGGAAGAGGAAATTGAGAGACATTTGTAGCTAAGGTTACAGGTGGTGCATAGCCGGATCCTTGAAAAACAGGTTTAATGATAAACAGGAATGAGCCTAGTTTGTCTTTACTATAAGATAGGTTTTGAGCCTAAGATGGAGGCAGGCTGGTTCCTCATTACAGCTCTAGCCTTTTGAACGAATGCTTTTAGCCACTGAATGCTTCATGGCATAACTTACTATGGGCCACACCCTTACTACTGTAATTGTTAATTCTCTGGGTCTTGGCTTACCCACTTGAGTCTGTAGGCTTTCTAAGCCCCTGAGGGCATAGACTTGAGACATAGACTTGAAGTGCCTGGCATACAGTAGGTAGGTACTCAGAAAGTAGACAGCAGGTGCTCAGTACTTGTTTTGTGTCTGAGTGTATAAAAATGAGCCTGAGTGGGCATATCATGATTGTGTGGTGTATATGTGTTCATTTGTGTGTGCATGTGTGTGCAAGCGTCAACATCAGCTATCATCCTCAGCTGCTCCTTCCCTTATTTTTTGAGACAAGATTGCTCATCAAAACTGGAGCACATGTTTTGGCTATGGTAGCTGGTCAGCAAGCTCCTGAAATTTCTGTCTCTGCCTCTGCAGTGCTGGGGTAACAGACACATGCTGTTGGGGATCTGAACCCAGGGCCCCATGCTGGTGTATCAAACAGTTTTCTGACTGAGCCTTCTCCCCAGCCCTCTAGCCCTCTTGTTTTACATTTTCTGTTCCCCTCCATCCAGAGCTCACCACACCTATTTTTATCCTGGAGGCGGGTGTTTTACCAGCAGAGAAAGACAGAGTGTGCCATGAATTATGGATTCCATCTGATCCTCGTTGAGACAATCTGAATATTTTCCCTGTGGGCGCTTGAGTGAACCAAATTAGCCCCATGCTTGTCAGCCTGCTCGCGCTCTTTGTGCTGCAGATGAAAGTCTAAGAAGTGAAAACTGAGACTCTCTTGACCTTTTCAAGTCTTCAAATAATGATTTTCTAGACAGATAAAACTAAATTGCTATTGGATCTCAGTTTGGGAGGAGGGAGGATGGCTGTTGAGGGGCAATGTGGTCTGCTCATCGCTTCATTTCTCCTCTCCTGCTCGATGGTGGAAATTAAAACCCTGATGGTCAGATTAGGTGGTTTAAACTCTTGCCCCTTGCCTCCTGCAGCAGGTGTGAGAATGGGCTTATCTCCAGGTTCAGGTGAGGAGGTCGATGATGGGAACAATTGAAGAAAAAACGAGGTAATAAGATCCTTAAACTAAAGGTGTTTTTGAATTGGTTTTTTAAAGCAAGCACGAGAGAACTCACAGCCATAACCTAATCGAAGAAAAAAAAAACAACCATACTCACACCCAGCATCCCAGACACAGGGCAAAGGGCTACCTACATGTGACAGAGCAGAAGGCCCTGTCTGGACCTTTGGCAGCGCTCCTGCTGTCCTGCCAAACTGCTTGTCAAACATCCCTGAGAGCTGAGGGTCTACATGGCAGCTCCTGGTAACCAGGACACCCCCTGCCTGTAGCCATGCACACTCAGGCGTATGGCTTGGCTAGGATGCTCTACCACAGGCCTGGGGAGCACCCTTTCAAGGGAAGAAGTGGGGGAATGATCAGGTCCAGAGATCAATGGCTGCTGTTGACAGCCCATGTCTGCTACATCACTTGGGGAAAGTAACTCCCAGCACTGGCTGAATTCCCAGGAGAGAAAGATCAGGGGTGGGGAGATCGCCCAGGTGGTAAAGGGCTGGCCGTGCATGCATTAGGACCCAAGATCAAGCCCCAAATCCATCCAAAAGAAAGCTGGGCATGGTAGTGCTCACCAGCAGTCCCAGCACTGAGGAGATAGGTGGGATCCTCAGAACTCACTAGCTGACCATCCTAGCCTACAGGTTGGTGAGTTCCAGGTACCCTTGCCTCAGAAACAAGGTGGGGCAGTGCCTGGAGAACAATGGAGAGGCTGATCTCTGGCCTTCATGCATATATAGGTTGAACACACACGAGACAGAGATGGGGGCAGGGGGAAGGGAGAGGGAGAGGTCAGTAGCTGGAAAGAATTTCTTTTCTGTGGGGCCAGGCCCTCTTAAAGCATCCTCTAATCAGTGACTTCACAGTTACTGGGCACTTTAACGTTTTAGGGAAATGAAGACAGTTAGCGCAGGTCGAAAACCTAAGTCCTCTGACTGTTCAGGTTAGAGCTGGACGTAGTTATGGATGTGTACTCGCTGTGCCTGTTCCTTTGTGTAACTATTGCTCTCAAGTGGTAGCTTTTAAACCTTTTATTTTTTTGAATTACTGTGCCATATGAGGGACTCATGGATGCTTGGAGGGCTTTCTACGGTGGCACCTGTGCATGAGCATACACTTATGGGCACACATACATTTATACACACACATACACTAACACACACACATGCTAAATAAATATATTTGATCTT
Organism: Ondatra zibethicus; assembly: GCA_004026605.1. NCBI lineage: Eukaryota > Metazoa > Chordata > Mammalia > Rodentia > Cricetidae > Ondatra > Ondatra zibethicus. The sequence continues at coordinate 62,243 of PVIU01009079.1, read as the reverse complement.
TACACACTTTTTAAGTACAAGGCTTCCTTTGAACATAGCTATTTTGCAGATTCCCAGCATCTCCATCAGATCCATGCAGGCCTTCTCTAGACAGCAGGCCAGTGAGCCCAGTTACCACTGTTTTGTCTGCTGAAAGGCCTTGGGGGATTTTTATACCAATGAAATTCTTCTGCAGGTCCCATGTTAGGGGAGACAGAAATTACAGTGTGTGAGACTAGATGCTTGTAATGAAAGAATGAACTAGTTAGAGACAGTCCTTTCACTTAGTGAGCTTAGAGTCTGCTATCAGCGTCAGTCAGGATATATAAAAATATTGTCAGCTTCCATATCTTTGAGTTGTTATGCCCAAATCCACAAAGTCCCCCAAAAAGCCAACAAGGAGATGGAGTCCCGTATGCAAAAGCAAAGAGTCTTTATTTTATGCAAGTTTGCAAACTTGGTCTCTCAGCATGTCCAATATATTGGAATAAACGGAGGGCCCCAAGCTCAGTTAAAATAGGGTTTTATGGTAGTAAAGGTGGGGGTAAGGGCTTTCTGAGGTTCAGGACCCCTGATTGGCTGACATTTGTCTAGAGGTGTCCTGGTGAGTGTGTGCTGGCAGGTGGTCCTATCTATAGCAGTTGGAATGTTAAGCATTTCCTTTGGATGGTGCTCAGGTAAATCTCAGCTTGTGGTTCTTCCTGCAACCAGGTAAACTACTGAGACTCAGGCCTCTTATTAATTTATCGATGGCTGAGTCCTACTCTGGCAGGTAATAATGGTTGGAAGTAAAAAACTTCCTTTGGGTCACCTGCCCATACTTAGCTTATCATGGCTGGCTCCCACAGAGTCCCACATCTATAGAGTCAGCCAACTATGGATGAAAAATATGTGGAAAAAAATTGTGTAAGCACTGAACATGCACAGATTTCTATTTTGGGTTACTATATCCTATGCAATACAACATGATAATTTTCAACATAGCAATTAATAGATACTGTAATTACCATAGAGATGAGTTAAAGTATGTAGGAGGCTTGTATAGGTTATATTCAAATACTTGGTCATTTTACTTAAAGGATTTGAGCATCTGTGTAATTTGGTTCCTGCCTGGGTCTTGGAGCCAGTGCCCATGGATACTGGGGCCTGTTGAAAATGTAAAACTGAGCCTTTTGTCTGCGAGTTCCTTGGCCAGCAAGAGGCCCTGCTCCTGAACTGAGGAGATCCATCCAGGGGGGTAAGTGTGTGCTCTGCCGGGCCGGCCGCCCCGGGAACGGAGCACAGGCACCCTCCAATTCCCGAAAGTTTCTGGCCATTCAGCGGGCCTTCTCCCCAGCTACTGGCTTTCTCTATTTATCCCATCCCAGCCTGCCCCCAAGACCCCTTTTCATCTGCGGGGTCCTGCTTCGGGGCTGACGGTCTGGGGACCCAGTGGTGAGTGCTACTACTGCAGGGGTTTCTTTGTCCTACACAACCAGCCAAGCTCGCCATAGAAAAGATTGGACCAAGACTCCAAGACTCTCCTGACCACATTTGAAGGAAGAGATGGGCAGGTGCCAATGCAAGAATTCCTCCAACAACCTGAAAAGCAACATGATGACACCAGAATCCAGCGAACATGCAACAGGAAGACTTGAACACTCTAATCTAGAAGAAGTAGAAGAAATTGACCTTAAACATAACATTATGAAAGTGATAGAGACCCTTAAACAGGAGGTGAAAAACTCCCTTAAAGAAATGGAAAAGAAGACTAACAGAAAGTTAGAAGAAATGAATAAATCCCTCAAAGATACCCAAGAAAACTAAGAAAAGGCAGTTAAACAGGTAATGGAAACAGTTCGACACCTGAAAACTGAAATGGAGGTAATGAAGAAAACACAACTGAGGGATGGCTTGATATGGAAAATCTGGGTAAACGAACAGAAACTACAAAGACAAGTATCACCAACAAGAGATAGAAGAAAGAATCTCAGACACTGAAGATACTATAGAGGAAATAAACTCATTGATCAAAGAAAACAGCAAATCCAACAAATTCTTAACACAAAACATCCAGGAAATCTGGGACACCATGAAAAGACAAACCTAAGAATAATATGGGTAGAAGGAGGAGAAGAATTACAGCTCAATGGCCCAGAAAATATATTCAACAAAATTATAGAAGAAAACTTTCCCAACCTAAAGAAGGATAATCCTATGAAGGTACAAGAAGCATACAGAACACAAAATAGACTGGATCAAAAAAAATCCTCTCGCCATATAATAATCAAAACACAAAACATACAGAATAAAGAAAAATATTAAGAGCTGCAAAGGAAAAAGGTCAAGTAACATATAAAGGTAAACCTATCAGAATTACACCTGACTTCTCTATGGAAACCATGAAAGCCAGAAGGTCTTGGATAGATGTGCTGCAGACACTAAGAGACCATGGATGCAAGCCCAGACTCCTTTCCCTGGCAAAGCTTTCTTTCACCATTGATGGAGAAAACAAGATATTCCAGGATAAAAACAAATTTAAACAATATGTATCCACAAACCCAGCCATACAGAAAGTACTAAAAGGAAAACCCCAACCCAAGGAAACCAACAACACCCATAATGACACAGACATCTGACAACCCTACACCAGCACAACTCAAAGAAGGGAAACACACAAACACTACCACCAAAAATAAACAAATAAATAAATAAATAAATAAATAAATAAATAAATAAATAAATAAATAACCGGAGTTAACAACCACTGGTCATTAATATTGCTTAATATCAATGGACTGAATTCACCTATAAAAAGGCACAGGTTAAGAGAATGGATACAAAAACAGGATCTAACATTCTGCTGTTTACAAGAAACACAGGTTGGGAAAAGGTTTTTCAATCAAATGGACCTAAGAAACAAGTGGGCATGGCTATACTAATATCTAACAAAATTGACTTCAAACTAAAATCAATCAGAAGAGATGGAGAAGGACACTTTATACTCATAACAGGAACAATTCATTAGGATGAAGTCTCAATCCTGAATATATATGCCCCTAATATAAAAGTGCCCACATATGTAAAAGAAACATTACTAGAACTCAAAGCACACATCAGACCCCACACACTAATACTAGGAGATTTCAACACTCCTTTCTCACCAATGGACAGGTCAACCAGATGGAAACTTACCAGAGAAATAAGAGAACTAACAGAGGTAATGAATCAAATGGACTTAACAGACATCTATAGAACATTCCACCCAAACAGAAAAGAATATACCTTCTTCTCAGCATCTCATGGAACCTTCTCAAAAATTGATCACATACTCGGTAACAAAGCAAACATCCACAGATACAAAAAAATTTTAGTAACCACATGTGTCTTCTCTGATCACCATGGAATAAAGTTAGAATTTAACAACAATTCTACCCCCAGAAAGTGTACAAACTCATGTAAACTGAACAGTCAACTACTGAACCAATCCTGGGTCAAGGAAGAAATAAAGAAAGAAAGTCTTCCTTGAATTCAATGAAAATAAAGACACAACATACCCAAACCTATGGGACACTATGAAAGCAGTGCTAAGAGGAAAGTTCATAGCACTAAGTGCCCACATTAAAAAACAAACAAACAAACAAACAAAAAACGGAGAAAGCTTACATTAGAGACTTAACAGCACAGCTGAAAGCTCTAGAAAAAAAAAGAAGCAGACTCACCTAGGAGGAGTAGAAGACTGGAAATAAACTGAGAGCTGAAATCAACAAAATAGAAACACAGAAAACAATCCAAAGAATCAATGAAACAAAGTACTGGTTCTTTGAGAAAATCAACAAGATTGACAAACCCCTATCCAAACTAATCAAAAGGCAAAAAAGAGAACACACAAATTAACAAGATCAGAAATGAAAAGGGGGACATAACAACAGACATTGAGGAAATTCAGAGAATCATGAGGTCTTACTACAAAAGCCTGTATGCCACAAAGTTGGAAAATGTAAAAGAAATGCATATTTTTTAGATAAGTACCGTATACCAAAATTAAATCAAGACCAGGTTAACAATTTACATAGACCTATAAGTCGTGAGGAAATAGAAGATGTCATAAAAAAACCTCCCAACCAAAAAGAGTCCAGGACCAGATGGTTTCAATGCAGAATTCTACCAGAACTTCCAAGAGCTGAAACCTGTACTCCTTAATGTGATTTACATAATAGAAACAGATGAGTCATTGCCAAACTCTTTATGAAGCTACAGTTACCCTGATACCAAAACCACACAAAGACTCAACCAAGAAAGAGAATTACAGACCAATCTCACTCATGAACATTGTTGCAAAAATTCTCAATAAAATACTGGCAAACTGAATCCAAGAACACATCAAAAAATTATCCATTATGATCAAGTAGACTTCATCCCAGAGATGCAGGGCTGGTTCAGCATATAAAAATCTATTGCTGGGCAATGGTGATGCATTCCTTTAATCCCAGCACTCAGGAGGCAGAGGCAGGCGGATCTCTGTGAGTTTGAGGCCAGCCTGGTCTACAAGAGCTAGTGCCAGGACAGGCCCCAAAGCTACAGAGAAACCCTGTCTTGAAAAAACAAAACAAAACAAAAATCTATCAACCTAATCCATCATATACATAAACTGAAAGAAAAAAACCATATGATCATTTCATTAGATGCTGAAAAAGCATTTGACAAAATTCAACACCTCTTTATGGTGAAGGTCTCTGAAAGGTTAGGGATAAAAGGATCATACCTAAATATAATAAAAGCATTATATAGCAAGCCAACAGCTAACATCAAATTAAATGGAGAGAAATTCAAAACCATTCCTTTAAAATCAGGTACAAGACAAGGCTGAGAAATTCTCTCCATATCTCTTAATATAGTGCTTGAAGATCTAGCAATAGCAATAAGACAACATAAGGAGATCAAGGGGATTTGAATTGGAAAGGAAGAAGTCAAACTTTCGTTATTTGCAGATGATATGATAGTGTACATAAGTGACCCTCAAAACTCTACCAAAGAACTCCTACAGCTGATAAACACGTTCAGTAATATGACAGGAGAGCCAAAACAATCCTGTACAATAAAGGAACTTCCGGAGGCATTACCATCCCTGACTTCAAACTCTATTACAGAGCTACAGTAATGAAAATAGCTTGGTATTGGCATAAAAGCAGAGACGTTGACCAATGAAATTGAATTGAAGACCCAGATATTAACCCACAAACCTATGAACACCTGATTTTTGACAAAGGAGCTAAAATTATACAATGGAAGATAGAAAGCATATTCAACAAATGGTGCTGGCATAACTGGATGTCAACCTGTAGAAGAATGAAAATAGATCCATATCTATCACCATGCACAAAACTCAAGTCCAAATGGATTAAAGACCTCAATATAAATCCGACCAAACTGAACCTGATATAAGAGAAAGTGGGAGGTAGACTGTATGTAACACATGGACACAGGAAACCACTTCCTATGTATAACCTCAGTAGCACAGACAATAAGAGCAACAATGAATAAATGGGACCTCCTGAAACTGAGAATCTTCTGTAAAGCAAAGGACACTGTCATTAAGGCAAAAAGTCATCCTACTGAAGGGGAGATCTTCACCAACCCCACATCAGATAAAGGTCTGATCTCTGAAATATATAAAAAACTCAAGGAACTACACATAAAAATTCTAAATAACCCAATTAAAAAATGGGGTACTGAACTGAACAGTGAATTCTCAACAGAAGAAGTTCAAATGGCCAAAAGATACATAAGGTTGTGTTCAACTTCCTTAGTGATCAGGGAAATGCAAATCAAAACAACTTTGAGATACCATCTTACACCTGTCAGAATGGCTAAAATTAAAAACACCAATGATTGCCTATGCTGGAGAGGATGTGGAGTAAGGGGAACTCTCATCCATTGCTGGTGGGAATGCAAACTTGTGCAACTTCTTTGGAAATCAGTGCGGCAGTTTCTCAGAAAATTGGGAGTCAGCCTACCTCAGGATCCAGCAATACCACTCTAGGGAATATACCCAAGGGATGCCCAATCATACTACAAAAGCATTGTGCAACTATGTTGATAGCAGCATTGTTTGTAATAGCCAGAACCTGGAAACAACCTAGGTGCCCCTCAATGGAAGAATGGATAAAGAAAGTGTGGAACATATACACATTAGAGTACTACTCAGTGGTAAAAAACAATGACATCTTGAATTTTGTATGCAAATGGATGGAAATAGAAAACACTATCCTGAGTGAGATAACCCAGATCCAAAAAGATGAATATGTTTTGTACTCACTCATTAGTGACTCTAGCCATAAACAAAGGACATTGAGCCTATAGTTTATGAGCCTAGAGAAGCCAAATAATAAGGTGAACCCAAAGAAAAACATATATAGATCCTCCTGGTAATTGGAAGCATACAAGATCATTGGGCAAAAGTTGGGAGCACGGGAGTGGTGGGGTGGGGGGAAGGGGAGAGGGTGAGAGAGAAGGGAGAAGGGAAGGATTGGGGAGCGCTTGGGGGAGTGGGAGGGTTGAGATGGAGGAAGGGCAGATATAGAAGATATCTTAATTAAGGGAGCCATCTTAAGGTTGGCAAGAGACTTGGCTCTAGAGGGGATCCCAGTTGTCCATGGTGATGTCCCCAGCTAGGTCCTTGGGCAGCAGAGGAGAGGGTGCCTGAATTGGCCTTGGCCCATAGTCACACTGATGAATATCTCGTATATCACCATAGAACTTTGTTCTGGTGATGAATGGAGATAGAGACAGAGACCCAAATTGGAGCACTGGACTTGAAAGACCCCCAGAGTTGGGAGACTCTCACTCAAGTCTCAGGATAACACGACCCCCCAAGAACTCACAAGAGACCGTCCTTGCTGTAATCACATGAGGTTTATTGACAGGAACCAGTGCGCTGGAGCCAAGACTCATATCCCATGCAGGGCTAGAGGAGTTCGACCCTGAGTAGCTGGGAGAAGGAGTATTTAAGGGAAGAAACCACAACCCAAAGGGGGTAGGGAGGAAATTGTCATTGGAAAATTCCAAAAATAGCAGTGATAATCACAAGTGGGTAACTCCCCGTTTCTCAAGATTGTTTTCAAGATTATAATCTAACTTTGTGGTCAGCCAGTTCCTGGAACAGAGTCATGGTGAAAGACCCCAACCAATTTGGGTAATGAAAAACTACAAAGCATGATAAACCGGTTTTGACCATTGCACTCCAGCAGATTCTTCCTCCCTGCTCCTCCACCACAGGGCAGGAAGGCTAGCAATTATCAGAACCGGTCACAGTCTTCTAAACAGATGATTATCAGAACCGGTTATAGTGAATGATTACCAGACTGTAAACTGAGTCATGATGGAACAGGCAGGATGTCACGTATTCGAGGTTTTTCTGGGAATAGGCTGAACTATGCTAATTTCGTTCCGGGTTGAACTCCAGTTTAAATGTCTAGACCAATCCCAATTGTACCCATACCCCATATTATAATTCATGTAAAACTTGTGATTTTGTCTATAAAAGCTTGCTTGCCTGGATGCTCGGGGTGCTTAGGTATCCTGAAGCTAGGCACCTGCTTGCACAACTGTGAAAATAAACCTCGTGTTTTTGCATCTGATGGCCTGGTTACTGAGCCTGGGCTCCTTGGCGACAAGACCACTTTGAGGGTCTTTCAATGGAACTGGCTAACCTAGATTTTTGGCTCTTCCTGCTAGGCAGTCTGGATTTATCCTGGTTTTTCAGACTGAGCTCCCAAGGTCCAGTTGAAGAGTAGAAGGAGGGAGAAGATGAGCAAGGAAGTCAGGACTGCAAAGGGTTGGTCCACCCACTAAGACAGTGTGCCTGATCTAAGGGGAGCTCACCAATCCAGCTAGACCGGGACTGAACAAGCATGTGATCAAACCGGACTCTCTGAATGTGGCTGACAGTGGGGGCTGACTGAGAACCCATTGATAATGGCACTGGGACTCGTTTCTACTGCATGTATTGGTCTTTTGGGATCCTAGTCTGTTTGGATACACACCTTCATAGGCCTGGATAGAGGGGGGAGGGCCTTGGACTTCCCACAGGGCAGGGTACCCTGCCCTCTCTTAAGACTGGAGGGGGAGGGAGGAGGGTGAGTGGGGGAGCAGGAGGGGAATGGGAGGAGGGGAGGAAGTGGAAATTTTGAATGGAAAAATAAAATTAAAAAAATGTGAAACTGAAACCTGGCTTAGTGGCAAGAAGAATATGACATCATGTTTTGAGAGATAGACTTGGTTAAACCAAGGTAAGAATTATGTCCGACCAACTGCTCTACCATGTTTTAATATGGAACCATGAGCAAATGCATGTGGCTGGACATGCAAGAAGTTTCTGGTGATTTAGGCAAGGCTTAGAGTAAACACAACTAATGTATGCATGCCTTAGAATTGTTCCACATTAAAACACGGTAGAGTAGTTGGTAAAAGATTTGTCTAGCTGCATGAAGTCTTGAGTTTGATACTCAGCACCACAAAAATCAGATGTTGTGGGTCACACCTGTACTCCAAGTACTTGGGATGCAGAGGCAGAAGGAGAACTAATTTGAGGAAAACATTTCTCAGGGACTTCAACTGGAAGCCTTTTCTACTCTGAAATGGATCTTGTGTGTTGGGGAGGAAGGGCGAGAGAGATGGGGAGATGGATTAGTTAAACAATTACGTCTAATTGTCTTTGTCTGTGTGGTAATATATGCACATGAATGGAGACCAGAAGAGGGTGGCAGGTCCCCTGGAGCTGGAGTTTTAGGCATTTATGAACTATCTGACATGGGTATCAGGAAGGGAGCTCAGTCCTCTGCAAATGAAAAGTATGCTCTTAACCACCTGGCCGGCTCTCCATTCCTGAGATCGTGTTTTGACAGAATGTTTGTGTGTAATAGGTGTTCATTGGTGAACAAATGGCAAGAATGGCAATCAGCACTCAGAAGATTAGCTAGCTGATTTGAAAATGACAGGCGAGGTGATTTCCCAGGGGAAACAGCGGCTCGCAAACGAGAAAGACAGCTATAATAAGACTGGAGCTCAGTAAATCCTGGCATTCTTATGGCTCTACATATTTTCAGCACTTCTCCTAGATTACACTTGGAACTTGGAACTCTGTACAAGGCTCTTGCTGTTTTATGCTGGGAAATCTCTCTCCCCCTGCTGATAAGATTAAAGAGCTAACTCTCAGGATGCTTAGCCAGCCGGCAAGCCTGCAATCAAGGTGACAGGGGATTCCTGAGGAACTGGCCTGTAGGGGGTTGGGAAGGAGGAGCAGCAGCAGCAGGGAAGGATTCTTCCAGAAGCTCCAGGAGCAGTTTGAGCAGCAGAGAGAAAAGAGATAAAGCGTGGGAGACAGAGGATGTGAGGGAACATTTATTGCAGTTCTTTGCCAGCTGGAGAGAGGCAAACAGCATGTTCAGGAATTCCAGTGTTGGTTCCATAGAGCCACAAGGGTAGGAGCTTTGCAACCATTGGATGGACAACCTTTCCAGACCCTTCCACTCAGCCTCACTCACAGAAGGACCATCTTTCCTTTCCAGGTACTTTATCCCTAGTCTATTTATGGTGACATCAGATTAACATCATTTGAGACAAATTTTTGCTTTTTAGCTAGGCTCATGTTGGAATGAAGGTGTTCCTTTAGAATACCTCCTGTGACCCACCCTTTGGTTATCAAACCATTGAAACAATGAACCCTAAGAAGTTTTAATTTCCCCAGGAATCTCCTGGTGGGAGAGGGAAAAGGCCAAACCTGGTGCCAGGCAGCCAGGGAGCTTGTCTTATGGGAAGGGATTTCACACAGTTCTGACAACTGTCAGACCTCCTTGCAAGAGCTAGGAACCCTGAAGCTGGTGGGTTGACTCCGTGTGGAGGAATTGCGTAGGACTGCTCAGCTAGGCATAAACTTCTCGCCTTCTATTCAAATCTAAACCTCAACTCAGAACCCCAGGATGAACTGGGGGTGGGGTGGGCCTCTTTGTTCCGTTTCCCATTGAATAAACTCCTTTCTCTGCTTTTTACTATTGTCTCTTTAATTGGTCTATTGAGGGAAGAGGGCTGAGCCTAGTTTGTTATGACTGCAGGGCCTAGGCTGTGACCCCCACAACTCCAGTTTTCACTTCTGAGACAGTGAGTGGAGGGCTTGTAGACCACATTTCTGAAACCTAATGTCTCCCCCAGAGCAGACTCCTAGTTCAAGTTTTGTTAAGTTGAATAAATAATAGGACTGGGGATGTTGCTCAATGGTAGAGTGTGTGACTTGCATGAGATGGGTGTTAGGTTTAAACCCCTGCCCTGAAAGCTGGAGAGAGCAAAGGGATTCAGACCTCTTTCCAATACACAGATTACTTTCTCTTTGGAGCACAATGAGGGCTTCAGGCTAGTTTTGGACTGGACAATTTCATTATCCAAAATGATCTTGACTGTAAAAGCAGGGTTTTTTTTTTTATGACAAATGATGAGAAAAAGGAAAATAAAAACATGCAGTGGGGAAAAGAATTTAAAAAACAAAAGCAAGCAGGTTTAAAGTGGCAGACAGGAGAGAGCGTGGTCCTGCATGCTGCTTCTTGCAGTGACACAATTTTAAAAGCATCCCACGATCGCCATTGTCTGCATAAATACCAAAACACTGGACAGAGGCTGTAACCTGAAATGTATAGTGGAAATACTTTTCCTGAGCCAAGGCCCAGAGAAACATTTATTCTACTAATCGATGCAAAATAAGACATGCAGCCCCCGGCTTAGGAGCTCTGTACACTTAAAGCGGTCTTTAAAGGACTGCAGAGCTGGCTCTGTGTTTATAAGTTTGAGGAACCACCCGGGTTTGGATCCCCAGCACCTGTGTGAATGAATAAGCAGCCATGGTGGTGGGTGTTCGTAGTCCAGTGCAACAGAGGCAGAGACAGGAGGCCCCCTGAGCTTGCTGACCAGCCACTGCAGCCGGATTGGTGAGCTTCAGGTTCAATGAGGTATGTGTCAAAAAGGCAGGTGGAGAGAGATTGAAGAAGACGCCTGCCTTGTAGTCAGCACTCATGTGTACACACACAAAGGCACACACACACACACACTTTTAAAGAATCAATTAATTAGAACATACAATTGCTTGACAGAACTTCAGAAAATTTGATAATAGCTTAAATGCGTTTTTATTGTCAGAAACAATCAAAGCAGCGGAATTAGAGATTTGATTCTGTAAAAACAGCCTATGAAGAAATAGGGAGTTGCATTGTATTAGCTGAACATCTTTTAAAATGGCTGTGTTTCGTCTGTCTGGAGATGTTTTGCCTTATCTGCCATCCCAGGCAAGAGTAGTAAATAGAACAGCGATAAATTCAGCAATTATGGATGCTATGGGTTCCAGAAGGTTTTCAAGGCTGGAGTCCGCAGGCCGCATTATCAACTGAGGCCATCCAACCAGGTGGAGTGTCTTTTCACGATGAATTTTTGGAGGACCCTGGTGTGTCTTCCTTCTCCTCTGTGTACCCTCATGGGAGATGGTGTGGCATAAAGGACTGTGGAAGTCAGAACCCCAACAATAAGCCCCTTTCTACTGGTTAGCTGTGAAGCCCCAAGCAAGCTGCTGGGCTCACTTAAGCAAGCCCTGGGCTTCTTCTGCCTGATATTATCACCCACAATGCACACAATCCCAAGAACACATTCAGATCCTCCTGGTAGTTTTGGAGCTATGATAAGCTTATATTTCCTTTTGAAATTTATGAAAGAGATAATACTTATCTAGGTCATAGGGAGACTACTTCTCTGGAAAATAACATGTACAAAAGCCTGACGTGTTGAAGCCAGCAGTTTGTGTTGGTCTTGTTTCTCTATTGCAGCCTGCCTGGCCCAAACAGGAAAGGCTGCTCGTCTGTGAAACAGACTTCTGAGAGGCCTTCTCCCTTGTTACGGTAGCCGTGAGCTCTTTGCGAGTTCTCTGAAAAGGACAGGGGCATGCTTCTCTGACCATGAATTGAGTGCTCATATGGACAGAAGGACACCCACACGCCTCTCCCACTTGAACTCCCAAAAGGCGGGAACCTTTTTCTTGCAGCAGGTTTGGATGTTTGTTTTAGCCTAATGAAAAGGTGGCAAATTCTGAACTATCCAACTGCAACTAATTCCCTGTTGAGTATATTGATCCAAGGTTTATCTCTGTGGCCATTACATGTGAATTGGACCCTGCTTGCAGCTTTCAGTTGGCTGTGGTTCAGGGCCAGGCTGAGAGCTCTGAGGGAGCATTCCCAGAAGTGATGCTTTGTATGTAGAGGGGATGGAGACTCCAGAAGGCAAGTGTTACTTGTTTATTTATCAACATGTTCCCCCGGTGGCGGTTCTATGAAGCCTGCTCAGGCTGTGTGAGGGGCAAGGGGAGAGTGGAAGGGAAGGCATGAGTGAAGACATGTCTGGTGGCGCAGCAGGCTCTGCCATGCCTGGCTTCCCCCACATGGGTGTTCTGCCATTACAGCTTATTCCACCCTTCTCTTTCCCGTCTTTCCCAGGCAGGGGTGCCATCTGGCATTTCTCCTTGGGTGTTATTTCTCTCATCGTGGCTGTGATAAACCAAGTTGGGGAGGACTAGGAGGAGTGAAGAGAGGGGAAAACATGATCAAAATATAGTGCATGAAAAAATTTCTGATAAAAAAATAAGAAAAAGAATCCCCCTCCTCCAGCAAACCAAACTAAGGTCATCCATTTTCCCTGCCAGAAGCAGCAGCGGCTGTCAGTCATGAAGGTGTATGTGTCCATTCAGGTCCATTGGACCTTTCTCCTCACATGCTTAACCCACCCCCTCCCCGCCCCACACACCTCTGTCAGTGCTCTGTCAGGTTATAGGGATGGTCTCTGTTTCTCTTGAACTGTTTTTCCTTCCCTTCTCCCAATAGCTCACTAGCTGGAGACCACACCTCCAACCACAGAGTTTGGAAGATCCTTCAGACGCAAATTATAAATAACAGTTTCCTGTCATTGGGAAACATTGAATTATACTGTCTATCATAGAAACTCAAGAAATGGCATTTCAGTCTGACTTTATTATATATTTTTGGAAATTAGAGTATGCTCCTTATACAAAGTGTTGGGTTTCACCATGGTATTTTCATTCACGTCTACCATATACTTTCTTATACCGTACCTTTTCCCCCACTGCCCTCTCTTGCCCCCCAGCTAGTCTCCTAGTCTCCTCACAAATATTACTGCTTTACTTTCATGTCATATATACATTTTATACATAAATACACACATCACATATAATCTAAACTCACATAGAGGGGAAATGTGATCCGATCTCTCTCTCTCCTTCCCTCCCTCCCTTTCTGTCACTTGAGACAGCATCTCATGTAACTCCAGGCTGGCCTCAATCTTGTTACTTAGCTGAAGATGTCCTCGAACTTTGATCTTCTTTCAGTGCTGAGAGGATGGGTGGTGAAGGGTTCAGTAGGGCTGACCCCACGCTCTGACCCTGACAATTCCGGTATTATCAGATCCATAGCAACCCAGACTCATAGCAACCTGGTTTTGTACCATCCCAGATCTGTCTAGCCTGTGCACTCAGGGCTCCCAGCAGTGCCAGGATCATTAGCTGCCTCCTCCCTCCCTGGGAGGTCCCTCTGGTTCTGCCAGCATACTTCAAGGATCAGCAGCTTAGAATCTGAGCACAGAAGAAGCACTATGGCAGAAGGCTGCAGAGCATCCTGTGCTGGCCGTCTAGTCCCTCCCGGAGAGCTGCCTGTTGGATAGCGCTATCTTTTGCAGAAGTACTGGGGCCCTGAGAGTGCAACCTCTGCATTTGACTGATGACGCTGAACACTGAACCCAGGTGTCACCGTTTATAAACCCGGGCCTTCTGTGTAATAGGCTCGATCTCTTAATCTTCATTTATTTATTTTTTTTAGTAAATTGATTAATTCTTTGAAAATTTCATACAGTGTATTTTGATCAAATTTACCCACAACGTCTTCCCTTAATTTGTCCTGGATCCACTCCCCTTTCCACTTCTCCCAACTTCAAGACCTCAGTTTTTTGTTGTTGCTGTTGTTTTGTTTGCTTATTTAAAAACTCATTGACTTCAATTTGTGTTGCTGGATGTGGAGTGGCGTCAACCTACCCATTCTCTTAAAGACAAGAGATTCTCTTTTTCCTAGTTTGCCATTAACTATGTATAGCTCGCAAGTCAGGGGTCATGGCTCATACACATCTTCCCCCTCTGGGCTAGAATGTTGACTGGCTTGATCTTCTGCAGGCAATGGCAGCTGCCTTGAGTTCACGAGTACAGTTTTCCTGTCATGTCCAGAAGACACTGTTGTGTTCTAGTCCTCCTAGACCATTTGTCTCTTGTAATATTTCCATGTCCCTTTCCACAACGTTCCCTGAGCTTTGAAGAGAGAGTGTGGGATAAATGCCCCATTTATGGCCAAGCACTCCATAGTCACTTATTCCCTGCACTCAGAGTTTCTGTTTAGTATTTAGTATTTAGTTTGGTGGGGTTTGAGAGCTTTACCAGTCTATGGCTGCAGAGATATGGACTTAGAGGGAAGTTTGATACTATGCTTCTTTAGCAGAATAATAATTTTAGGTTCACCCCTGGGCTTGTGAGCTTTCCAACCATGAGTGCTTGGTCAGATTTACAGTACCAGGCATTTGTTCCCTGTAGTGAGCAGGCTTAAGTCCAATCAAGAAGTGGTTGGTTACCTCATAGCATTTGTGCCACTCTTGCACCGATGGGCATGTGTCTTGCCACTTCAGGCATTATTGCAGTCCATGGGATTCGCATTTGAATAAGACTATTTATTTTTCTTTTTACCACTAGTAGCTTGCATAGCACCTTCTGTACTATGAGAGCTAGCCAGCTATTAGGAAACTCCCTGGTTAGTACTCACTTGTTCTCCATGTCCTGTGACCAGTGTGTGTGGAGCTAGAGGGTCTTAACGGTCAAGTTCTGGTGGATAACCAAAAGCTATGGCAATAGCCTTTATTGTTTTGGGGCTTTCCGGTCCACCTCTAACTAACAACCCTGGGATTTTTATTTGAGCTAGAGGTTCCAAACCAAACACCCTTCCTGTTGCCTGTGTTCTACTATGTCCCTTCTGCTTTAAGATCTTTCTTCCCTCTCCTCACCAAGGTTTCCTTTCTAGTTTCCTGGATTCTTTAGGTACTTCTAATTAAGTTTCATTCAAAGATCCACATATGAGATAGCACATGTGACTGCTATCTTTCTGGGTCTAGGTTACCTCACTCAGAATAATGTTTTCCAGCTTCATCCGTTTACCTGCAAATTTCATAATTTTATTTTTTCTTATAAGTAAATAAAATTCCACTGTGTAAGGCACATTTTCATTATTCATTTACCAGATGCTGGGCATCTAGGCTGTTTCCATTACCTAACCATTAAGAATACAGGAGCTATGAATATGCATGAACATGAGTTTCTATAGCAGGAAATAGAGTCCTTTGGGTATATTGTCATGAATGGCTATTGTGGTTTGAATTAGAATGGCCTCATTTGGCTTGATATTTAGGGACTGGCACTACTTGAGAAGGATTAAGAGGTGTGGCCTTGTTGGAGTAGGTGTGGCCTTACTGGAGGAAGTGTGCCATTTAGGGTGAGCTTTGAGGTTTCAAAAGCCCAAGCCAGGTCTAGTGTCTTCTCCAGTCCATACATGCCAACATGCTCCCCACCATGATGACAATGGATTGAACCTCTGAAACTGTAAGCAAACCTCCAATTAAAGTTTTTTTTTTTTAATAAAAATTGCCATGGCCATGGTATCTCATAATGGTAACAGAATGATGACCAAGACATTTGTGTATCTGGGGCATATGTGGACCTATTTCTAATTTTCTGAGGAACCACAACAGTGGCTGCACCAATTTGCATCCCCATCAACAATGTATGAGGGTTTTCCTTCCCAGCATTTGTTTTATTTCTTGTTTTAAATATTAGCCATTATAACTGGGATAAGATGAAATCTGAAAGCAGTTTTAAGTTGCATTTCCTTGGCAGCTAAGGATGCTGAATATTTCTTCAAAAATATTTCTTAGCCACCTGAATTTCTTCTCCTGAGAACGCTGTTCAGTTCTACACTCCATTTTTAAAATTAGGTTTTTATTTTCTTGGTAGTTAGGGTTTCTATTGCTGTGAAGAGATACCATGACCACAGCAACTTTTATAAAGGAGAACATGTAATTGAGGTGGATTACGTTTTCATAGTTCAGTAACATCATGGTGGGTCCCGATGGCCTGCATCAGACATGGTGCTGGAGAAGGAATGGAGAATTCTACATTCTAATCCAAAGGCAACAGGAAGTGAACTGAGACACTTGAGCATATATGAGACCTCAAAGACTGCCTCCTAGTGACATACTTACTCCAGCAAGGCCATACCTACTTTAACAAATCTATGCTTCCTAATTGTGCCACCTCCTATGAGCTTATGGGAGCAATTACTTTCAAACTACCATGGTGGTTTTTAGTTCCTTGTACATGTTAGATACTAATCCTCTGTCTATTCTTCAGGCTGATTTTTTTTTTTTAAGGTCAGGTAATAGCTTCCTTTTCAGCACAGTACTTTTTAACTTCAGGAAGTACCACTTGTTGATTTTGATCTTACATAGTGAGTGATTACAGTCTTATTCCTAAATTCCTTACCTGAACTTATACCTGAAATGTGTTCCTTATTATTTCTTCTAGAGGTTTCTCTGATCCATTTGGAATTGGTTTGTGTGAAGAGTGAAATAGAAGGAGCTCTTTAGGCCTTGACTTCCTCAATAGAGAAGAGGAGTCCTGCTTCATAGGAGCCAGCAGGGACCAGCTGAAATGCTCCATCGGAAGAATTTCAGATACTGTGTAGAAAGACACCTGAGAAGAGCTAACCACAATGCTATCTCACCTGAGAAGCATTAGCCACAATGCTATCTCACCTGAGAAGAGTTAACCACAACACTATTTCAGCACTCAAACACCAAACCCTTGCTACACCCACTAGTTTTCCTTTGCAATGTGGAAAATTTGCTAATTTAAAACAAGAAAAAAATCTTTTCTTGTTTTAAAAAAATCTGGGGGTTGAGGAAACGGCTCAGTTGTTAAAATGCTTGCCTGTCATCCATAAAGCCCTGGATTCCATCCCCAGCGCTGCATAAACGAGGTGTGGTAGTATACACCTGTAATCCCAGCATTTGGGAGGGATGTACAGGAGGACCAAAAACTTGAGGTCATTTTAGCCTAAATAGTGAGTTTGAGGCAAACTTGGGCTCCATGAGACCCTGTCTCAGACACACACACACACACAAACAACAAAATTCTGCTTGATTAAACTACAAAAGGTTCAACTTTCCTTTCAGCCTTATTTACTATGCTAATTTGATTTTCTGTGAAAAAGTTTTCAAAAAATTCTACAACTTTCTATTTTATTTTTTCATTAAGTTTTATTTGTGTTGGCATGCAGTAATAAGAAATAACACCCAGAGCTGGGCAGTACATGCCTTTAAGCCTTTAAGTCCAGCATTTGGGAAGCAGAGGTAGGTAAATCTCCTCCAAGCCAGCCTGGTCTACGAAGTGAGATCCAAGACATCCAGGATTGTTACAAAGAGAAATTCTGTCTTGCAAAACAAAACAAAACAACAACAAAAAAACCCAACTTGCACTATAATGTCTACACCCAGTATCTGCATATATAGTATCTCATTCTCTCTCTCTGTCTCTCCCTTCTCTCTCTCTGTCTCTCTCTCTGTCTCTCTCTCTCTCTCACACACACACACACTGTTCAGATTGTTTAATTTCCTTTGTTCTATCTTCAGTGTATAATTCTCCAATCTCTGTATCTTCTATTGAGTCGATCATGGAGGACCAAAAATGTGAGCCCATTTCCATCTTGTCTGAAGGTCAGAGAGTTTGAAATTGCTCAGAATTGTTGACAACAACCAGGGCTACACATCCTGACCCAGGATGTGGTTACTTTGTTCTTTTGACATTAAGATGGCCCATATAGATAGATCCACTCCACCCTGACAGATGGTTGGGATATGCAAACATACTCCTGCTCCTTCTTTTGAAACAGGAGGTTTGACCTAGGGAGTGGTACCTTCAGGAAATTTGGTCTAGGTTGGGTTCACTGCCTAAACAACAGAATGTTAATGAACGGATTAATGGCTTGATGGCTCAAAATATTGAAGCAATTAACTGTTTGAGTTGTCCTTTTATTGCCTTCTCCCCCCTTTTATACTGGGGTATAAAAGTGTATGGAAAATTAAACTCAGGGATTTTCAGTATTCACTGAAACTCCCTCCTAATACTATCCTATGTTTCTGTTTTATTATTTTCACTTGCTTCTTCGTCCTCTTTACTTTTTTCTGATCCCCATACCCCTACACTGGCAGGTGGTATTTTTGTTGAAGCTGGTCTCCAACAGTTGATATGCTACGTTTTATTTAAGTGGTGTAATTTCCAGTCCTATAATTCCCACCTGGTTCTCTAGAGCATCTGTTCCCAATTGACTTATCTCTTTTCCTGTTGAGTGATTCTGTATTTTCATTTGTTTCAAAGTTGTTCTTAACTTTTCATTGATGAATTAAACCATATGATTCTCATATTGCTTTGTATATGTGTCTATTTTTCTCTACATTCCAGTTGAGATTTTCCTCCTTTTTATACTATATTTATGCTATATTTTATGTAATGTTTTAAAAAAACTGGACATAATTGGAGAATCCAGGTCTTATATATACCTTCTATTTCAACTGTGTTTTTTTAATACTTCTCCTTCACAGGTTGAAAACTCAACCACTTGATTTTCCAGGTAGGGGTAGAAATCTTTATCTTGAACTTGTCCTCTGTTTACACTTGAAGGAGTCAAGTCTCCTTGTTATGACCGAGCAGAGTTTGGACTTTGGGTTGGAGCTTAGTGGCCCCTAGACCTTTGCTGCCACAGTGGTGCCAGGCTTATTTCTCTGTTTTGTTTGCTTGGATTACCCAGATGTCTGATTAACTGAAAATGGTCTTTAATCAGGTCATTTGTCCCCTTGGTCTTTTTACAAAGGAAAGTGAAAGACCTCCGGATCGGGGAGACTCTCACTCAAGTCTCGGGATAACATGACCCCCCAGGAACTCACAAGAGACCATCCTTGCTGCAATCACATGAGGTTTATTGACAAGTACTGGTGCTGGGGTCGAGACTCATAGACCATGCAGGGGAAGAGTTCAACCCTGAGTAGCTGGGAGAAGGAGTTTTTAAGGGAAGAAACCACAACCCAGTAATCCAAAAGGGGTGGCGAGGTCGTCATTAGAAAATTCCGAAAATACAAGTGATCATCACAAAGGGGTAACTCCCCGTTTCTTAAGATTATTCTCAAGATTATAATCTAACTTTATCTTCAGCTAGTTTCTGAAACAGAGTCACTGACTTGGCTAACCTAGATTTTTTGGCTCTTCTCTTCCTGCTAGAGAGGTCTGGATTTATCCGGGTCTTTCATCTCTCTACTTCTAGTACCTAGTTCTAATCATAGAACTAGATTTCAGTATCTTCTTGACCTTGTAAAGCACTATATTGGTGGCGTAACATCAAAATCTGAACAGCACTTATTCTTTCTCTAATGAAGGTAATTAGTTTTAATTCATTGAAGTACTGAGGGGTCTGTTTCAGGGTGGCTACCCTGAGGCTTAAGATTACTGCTAGTGTCAGAGAAATAGGTTCTCGTCGAAAGCGAGTTGGGTGCTTGTCAAACTCATCTTCAAGTGTGTGAGCTGGATGATAAAAGACCCTAGGTACCAGTTGTACAAGCACACAGTAATCTTTGGTGTCATTAAAAACCAACGTCGACATGCAAGGTGTCAGGCCTGTACTACAAGCCCACCATTTATCTAAACCAGGAATCAAGTACCTGGTGTCAGGAGTCTTAGGGCTCTTAAGAGTCTCATTACATAACCTCAGTAAGAGTCAGCCTATGATTAGTCCCCCAAACACAAGCCTCCTGACTGGTGGTGTTGTTAAAAGCCTCCGATACTGCAATTTGGGTAGTTCAGGAGCTTGCTTCACTTGGGAGGTGTGGATACAGGTAGAGATGCATACTTCTTTCAGTTGTTCCCAGGTCTGGCATCTCACCACTTCAAGGGCCTTTAGGTGGGCAAATAAAGATCTAGAAAGAATAGCATCAGGATTATACATTCCACCTGACTCAGTGAGCAGTGGCGGTCCCCCACATAGGATCTCATAAGGGGGGAGTTTAAATCGCCCTAGGGGTGTTCTGAACCCAGAATAGGGCAAAGGGAAGGAGGGCTGTCCAGTCATTCCTGCAGGTCTCTAGGGCCAATTGTCAGGGTCTCTTTTAAGGTTCTATTCATCTTTTCTACCTGACCTGACTCTGAGGTTGGTAAGCACAATATAATTTCCAATTGATCCCCAGTTGTGTGGCCAGTCCCTGTCTTTACCTGGGCAACAAAGGCAGGTCCACTATCAGACCTGATTACCTTGGGTATCCTGAACCTCAGGAAGTTTTTTTTATGATCTTCTTAGCCACCACATTGGCCGTCTCAGTCCTAGTAGGAAAAGCCTGAAAAAGTATCTATAAAAACTAATAAGTACTTGTTACCATATCTGGTTGGCTTAATTTCTGTTAAGATCTACCTCCTAGTAGGCCCCAGACCAGTCACCCCTGAGCCTCTTCCCAGGAGTATATATGGAGTGTCCTGCATTAGTCATAGCACAGGCCTTGCAGCTTTTAACTACTTCTGCCAAGTCAGAGAGTCCCATAATATGATATTCGGAGGACCTAACCACATCTTTTAGTTTCTTGGCCCCCGAGTGGGTCAGGTAATGTAAGTTGGTAACATACTTGTGTCCTTTTTTTGTGGGAGTACTAGTTTTCCTCCTTCTGTCTCTACTGCCCCGTATGGGGTTTCCTTTATCAGTCCTAATTTGCCCATAACTTGATAGTCCTCGGGGGTGTATCTAAAGTTGGTTTTACTGATATTATAATAATCTTTAGGCTCTTTGACTGTCAAGATAATTGCTTCTTGGGCCACCTGTTTAGTGGTTAGGTCTGCCGTCTGATTTCCTTTAGCTGCAGCATCTTGAGCTTTTTGGTGTTCTGGACAGTGTATGATGGCTTCCTTCCTTGACAAATGTATGGCCTCAAGGAGGCTCAAAATTTTTTACTTTATTTTTTATGTCTTTTCCTGCAGATGTTGACAGTCCTCTTTGTCTGTATATTGTTCCCTGTATATGGGCAGTGGCAAACGCATAACTGCTGTCAGTGTAGATGTTGATAGACTTCCCCTCTATCATCAGTAGAGCTTGTATCAAAGCCACGAGTTCGGCTTTCTGGGCCAACGTCCTTTAGGGAGGCTATGCCCAGATTACTTGCTTCCCATCCACCATTGCTGCCCCCGCCTTCCGCTTACCTTCAACCATGAAACTGCTGCTGTCCATATACCAGCTCGGACTCCCAGGCCAAGGCTGATCCTTCAGATCATTTCAGGTACCAGCCTCTTCTACCAAAATGTCAGCGCAGTGATGGGTAGGTGAGGAGTCATCAGTCTTGGGCAGTAGGGTGGCGGGATTGAGGACAGCAGGGGGAGCGAAGGTCACTGGTTCAGTCAACAAAAGGCTTTGATCACCTCTGGCCCGGTTCAAGTAAACCTGATCTGGGCCTTCAACTTTGTTAACAAGTCTCTTTCTAATAAAGTCATGGAACACTCAGGGATAACCAGGAAGGAATGATTCATTTGTCCTCTCCCCAAATCTACAGTTCGTAAGGTGGTCCACGGATACTGTTTCTGTCCAGTTGTTCCAATTACTATAGTCTTTTTATTCTTTAGCTTCCCCAGTGGTTGTTTCAGCACAGAGTACTCAGCCCCTGTGTCCATTAGAAAATCCATAGGGGTCCCCTTCACAGTCAGGGTTACCCTAGGCGTGGGGGAGGGGGTCCAAGCCCTGTCCCCTCTAATCATCTTCTTCTAGGGCCAGTACCTTAGAGGCCCTTCCTTTTTTCTTTGGGCATTCTCTTGCCCAATGTCCTTTTTCTTTGCAATAAGCACATTGGTCTTTGTCCAAGGGATGCCTCTCTCCATCTTTGCTCATCTTTGGTCTTCTGTTGCCTGGGTTCTATCTGTCTAGGTCTTGTCTTTCCTTTCTCTCCTACCACTGCGGCCAAAATTCTATCAAATTTCTCTCTTGTCTACGATCCTTCCGGTTTTCTCTTTCTTTTGCTTTTGCCTCTCTCTCTCTCTCTCTCTCTCTCTCTCTTTCACTCTCTCTCTCTGTCTCCTCTTCCTCAGTCTCTTGCTTATGAAACACTTTCTCTGCTTCCTTAACCAAATCCTGCAAGGTATAATCCTGCAACTCTTCTAACCGCCGTAGCTTTTCTTAATATCTGATGATGACTGTCCTATGAAGGCCATAGCTACTGCTGCTTGCTGACCCTCAGAGGTTGTGTCAAAGGGAGTATAACACCTGTAAGCCTCCTTTAAACGTTGAAGAAACATAGATGGTGGTTCAACCAGCCCCTGAAGAACCTCTCTTACCTTGGCCAAATTAGTGGGGTGACTTGTGGCCCCTTGGAAACCTGTCATGAGAGCCCTGCAGAGATAGACTGTCAGCCACTCCCTACTTGCTTTAAGTTTGACCTTGAAAATGTACACAGGGAAATAGATAAGGCCTATTTCTGTTTACACATTTTTTTTTACCAAAATCTCTCTTGTTTTTTAGACAACATACCAAAAATCTCTCTTGCTTTTTAGACAACATATTAAAAATCTCTCTTCATTTTTAGACAACATAAAAACCCTTACCAAAGTATTTTTTGTGGTTTTTCTCAGTGGGAATGTATGGCTACATTTTAAACAAGAATAGCACATAAAATCCCGTACCAGTATGAAACATTTGAGACCAGCAATGTTTTTTTTTAACATTAACCAACAATAATTTGCAAACAAGAACAACACATAAAATCCTGTACCAATGTAAAACATTTGCGACCAGCAATAGTTTTTTTTTAACATTAACCAACAATAATTTGTAATCAGCCCCTATAAATGATGACAGATACTTATAACCCATAGGATCTAAAAGGGTTCTTCACGGAGCCAAGCTTTGACCAGAGGTTTGAGGCGTGCAGATCCCAAGGCAGGCGGAGGGAACTCATCCATCAGCACAGGGGAGTAGGTATGCAGCACTAGGGAAAAAAGATTGTTAACCTCTTTAGGCCATAGTGATTACCCTCAGATTTTTTGTTTAGTGTTTGAAATCCTATTGGGGTACATCCACCTTCTACAACTGTGTCTGGCAGGCTCGATACCTTGTAACAGCAAGGCTGAATAGCCCAGCCATCCATATAAGCATGCTGCCCCGCAGCCATGTGCTTGGGCCGAGGCTGACTCTTTTTTTTATGATATATATCCCTATGCTTATGGCCCTATCTCTGAAGTCTTGTAAGTGGTCACAATATCACAGTCAAAAGAAGTCATGATTTGAGTACGTCAGTGTCAGTCTAAGTCAGGACAAAAGTACAATACACATTACACAGACATACAGGACAATGGTGCCAAACAAACCAAAGACACAGCTTCAAGCTGCTTTGCAGTTATGACCTGCCCCGCTATCAAAATGAGACCACTATCCACGTATGTCTCTACAGATCACGCCACTCATGTGTCATACCACAGAACTCAGAAACGCCTCCCACGTATCTCAACAGAAAACTGAACACACTACCTGTGTGTAAGACACAACAGAGACCAAAGATACACAGACAAAGGCTAACAAAACTTAGATAGACAAAACCACTGATCTAGAGTCAATGTCTCAGTCTGTCCCAATCGTCAGAGTCACAAGTAAGACAAAACAAAAGACTGAAGACATACAAACAAATGTCTGTCTCCACCGAGACAGACAAAGTCATTCCAGAAATACAAACAGCTGAGAGGACATATAGTTCCTTCAATCCAGGAGAACTTCTGTATCCTCATCAGCACCCAGACGGGAATCTCCCAGGCATCCCTGGGTCCCTTTTCACCTCCCAGGATGTCTCCCAGGGTGGCAGTCGGTGATCTAGCATGTCTGCTGATCATTCCCTCTGTCTCCTCCTGAGACGTGAGCAACTGCAAAACCGAAAATACAGAACCCGAACTCATCCAGCATGGAAACACAAAGACACAGACACGGCTATAAACCCGAAAGTACAGAACCTGAACTCAGCTGGCACATGTAAACACAAAGACACAGACACACAGACAATGTCTTACCTCCAAATGGGTCTTTGGAGATGAGGGTGGTCACCAATCCCAGACGAGCCCCCAAATGAAAGAACTCCAGATCGGGGAGACTCTCACTCAAGTCTCGGGATAACACGACCCCCCAGGAACTCATGAGAGACCGTCCTTGCTGCAATCACATGAGGTTTATTGACAAGTACCAGCGCTGGGGTCGAGACTCATATAGCCCATGCAGGGGAGGAGTTCGACCCTGAGTAGCTGGGAGAAGGAGTTTTTAAGGGAAGAAACCACAATCCAGTAATCCAAAGGAGGTGGGGAGGGCATCATTGGAAAATTCCGAAAATACCAGTGATCATCACAAGGGGGTAACTCCCTGTTTCTCAAGATTATTCTCAAGATTATAATCTAACTTTATCTTCAGCTAGTTCCTGAAACAGAGTAATCACAAGGGGGTAACTCCCTGTTTATTCTCAAGATTATAATCTAACTTTATCTTCAGCTAGTTCCTGAAACAGAGTCACTGACCTGGCTAACCTAGATTTTTTTTGGCTTTTCTCTTCCTGCTAGAGAGGTCTGGATTTATCTGGGTCTTTCAAAAGCAAGATTTTGTAATGGCTTTGATATTTTGTCTGCTCTTGGTATTTCCAGACTGCTAGCTTCCTCAGTACTGTGTATCGGGTCCCAGAAATACAAGGAAAACCAAGGAAATCCACAACTGCAATGTGCCTTAGGTTCCAACATCCTCAGAACATCTCCTTTCTTCTGTATGCTGTTCAGAGTCTTCTTTTGTTAGCACATTTACAATTTTCAGAGTCATTAGCTTCATTTTTACATGTCAAAATATTCGAGATAGATAAAGACAATTTTGTTTCATGGTATTAGAGGTTTCAATTTGTTATTCATTGGTCTTACATTGTTCTTGGTCTAGGACAAGGCAGCATCTCCCATTGGGCATATATGGTAGAATAGACCCACTTACTTTGTAGACAGTGTCAGGTCCCACCCAACACACTCATCTGTGCTTGTGGGGAAGAATGTGCATTAAGAAAGAAATAGACAAGAGACAACAGATAGAGTCAGGAGGGCATCCAGGGAATACTGCGACCATGTGTTTATTCTCATAGCCTTTATATGCCTACCCCAATCCATAAAGGAGAGGGAAGGCAAAGGACTTTTTTTTTTTTACCAAGATACAAAGAACAAAATAATTACCATCTTAATACCCCAAACATCAACCACACCCTATGTCAAAACATCCTGTTAGTAACCACACTTTAAGTCAAACTTCCTGTCATAAAATCTTGAAGGAGCAAGGATAAATCTGAATTATCTGACCTTTTGTCAAGGTGGAACTGATCCACTTCTGTGGGCTCCCACAAGACAGGGAACAAAAGAGAAAGGAAGGGGCTGGGGTGTCAATCTCCTTTGAGGACACACCTCTGATAATTAGAAAACTTCACACTAGGTTCCATGTCTTAAAGATTCCATATCTCCCACCAGTGCCTACGGGGGACTAACCTTTTAACACATGGCCTTTAGTGAGGACATTTAACGATTTCCCTTGCTGTTTATTTATGTGTATGTTTGCATGTGGGCTTCAGACTTAGTGGTTTGGTTCTGGAAACCAGACTAGGATGATGAAGGAATGAAGAAAAGACAGACACACAGACACATGCCCAGAAAAGCTGGGAGTAGGTAGAGTGTGTGCACTTTGATGGAGGCTAGCAACTGTTATGTCCGGTGCGAATGGGAAGAAGACATGAGACGTGAACGAACTCACTTAGGAGTTTATTAGAAAGACTAGTTCTCACAGGCCTGAGGAAACATGCAGGGGAAGAAGGAGAAGAAGAGAGCATGAAGATGGCGCATCCAGCTTTTAAAGGCTGCCTAGTGCATGTGCACAGTGGGAAGACATGACTACATCAGACACTGATGACGAGCAACACTCCGCCTTGCACATGCACTCAGGGGTGTTTGCGTGAGTGCGTCAGATGCTGGTGACGCAGATGGTGGGCGACCCATGCCTGTGCACAAGGGCTTTAGTGGAGGTAACCACGCATGCATGCATGTGGGTCACGCGGGCCCTTTGTTCCCAAGGGTCTGCCCACATGTGCCTGCCATTAGGACCCAGGAGTGCAGCCTTACGGGTGGCTAAATAATTACAGCAACTGCACAACAAACGAGCCAGAACCTAAGTGCTTTCATTACATACAGCATGGGGAGGAGCAGTTAGCTAGTCCTGGTAGGATATTCTCAGGCTGTAAACACAATGAGAAGGAAGCTGCTGTTGATGCTCTCTGTACGCTGTCAACATTTGTACACAGACCAGAGGAAGACTTTACCAATTTCCTGAGCTGATCTGGGGAAGGCTTTGCCAGTCCCTATGGGTCTCAGACATTGGGATTCTTTTCAATAATATACATTCATTTAGAACTTCACTCCTCAGGCAAGCACTCAGGCTTTGATCTGCTCCTCACATGTGTGTGGGTATGTGCCTACAAATGTGCAGGGGCATTGGATCTGCTGAGGTGGAGTTGCAGGTAGTTGTGAGTTGCAAGCCATGGGTGCTAGGAACTGAACTTGGGTGCTTTGCGAGAGCGCTTAGCCACTGAGCTATGTCTCCTGCCACCCTGGCGGGCATTTAAGATGCCAACGATAATAAGCAGTTCTTAGTGGAGGAAAGGGAAACAGTACATCTAGTTTATACTCTCCAAACTGAAGGAATTTTCTTTCTCCAACAAAACAAGGTCTTGATTTTATCACAAACTTTCTCCAAATATATTAGGAAACCAATCCCCTGACTGGCATAGTTATAAAATTTTTATTTTTTCATGTAGAGAATACTTATTTGAATACTTTTTTAGGACTTGTGCTGTCGGACATTAAGAAGTCACATTAGTGACAGTGTTGTGGTAATGAAGCAGATAGCACTGTGCAGTGCTATCCTCTGATTTCAAACTTCCATCCTGGAAGGAAGGTCCTTAAACTCAGGAAGTTCTAATGGGAGGCTCCTTAGAACTCAGGAAGTAAAGAATTTGTCTCAGGAAGTCACTGAACTTATCTGGTGTGCAATGCCCCTTGCTGAGGAGACAGAGATTAGTCTAGTTGTTTGAAAGAAATTCTCGAACTCTTTGATTTGCCTATAAGTCACGCAGAGAGATTCAGGGTTCCAGATTTTTGTGCATTTTAAGGCATCTTGTGTGGGCTTTCTGTGACACATTTGTTCCTGATTATGTACAGCATCCCTTATATATTCTCCTGTAAGTAACTTTGATAAATTTCATCAGTTCTTCAAATCAGACTTTTGTGGTATGATTTTGTAGGTCTGTTGTCTGTTCTGTATGTGGGGTGAACAGAGGTTTATATTGCATTTTCCCAAGAATAATGTTAGGTAAAATAAATTATCTTTGACTAAGGTGAACTGTGCAGGTTATTGACACAGACAATTGAGAATTAGTTGTAGAGGTATTTAGTCTCAGAAGCAGATTTAAAGTTTGTATGTTTTTGCTCTCAGATAAGAAATGAGCCTTTCAAGGGACTGACAAATAGGTTCTTACATACCCAAGCCTATAAAAACCAAACAGAAACTTTCATCAAGGGTTTTCTAAACCCTACCTTGTCATGTGTATTATACAATATTACTAATGCTCTCCATTAGTACTCATCTTGTTACTGTGCAAAAGTACCCTATAAAAACAACTGGAGGGAGGAAAGGCTTGTCCTGGGTCACAGTTTGAGGCCATACAGTCTATCATGACAGTGAAGCCACGGCAGCAGAAGAGGGTGGCAGCTGGTCACATGGCATCCACAGTTAGGAAGCAGAGAGACGGACACCTGGGCTCAGCTCACTTTCTCCTTTTCATTCAGCCCAGGACTCCAGCCCATGGAGCACCCACAGAGAAGGTGAGTTTTCTGTAGTAAGAGGCGCACGGGCGTCCTGCTGCCCAGCTCTGGGCCGCAGGCTAGCTTATGTCCGAAATAATTACACAGAAAACTATATTTATTGAAATACTGTTTGGTCCATTATCTTTAGTCCTTTATTGGTTAACTCTTATATATTATTTTAATTTATTTTTATTAATGTGTATTGACACTTGAGTTGTGGCTTATTGGTATGAGTTTAACCAGTGTTTATTTTGTGTTGGAGAAGTATGGCGTCTGTTACACTGTCTTTTATTTATTTATTTTTTTGGTGTTTTGTTTTGGTACTATGTTTACCTAAGGGCTGCCCTATCAAAAGGCCAAGGCAGTCTCTTTATTTAACCAATGAAAGTAATACAAATGAAGAAGCACCTCCTACACCAGTTTTCCTTTCTCAGTTAATCCAATCCAGATAATCACTGGCAGGTGTGCCCAGAGACTTGCCTTCAAGGTGATTCTAGACTCCTATTGACGAACAATAGGAGCTGTCAAATAAACCTTTTCTACTAATGCTGATATTAACTCTTGAGATAAGTGCTCAGACCACTGTTCTCTTTGTTGTTGGAGCCCACAAGACTATACAGTGAATGCGCAGCTGACAGACCAATAGACAGATCCACGGGAAGTGTATATGTACACGTCCACATGGAACAACCCTTTTTGCAGAGCTGCAGGAACACTTGTCTTTTGGAAAAGTTGCTATAATATCTGTGGAAACCTTCTAAAGCCATGATTCATTCCCAAAACACCTCAGCAGTGTGACTTCTGCACAGGCAACCTTGCTCCATTTCCCCCACACTATGAGGCCTTGGAGCAGCGATGACATTAACTCTTCATTCTAACAGTCAAATTTACAGAGTCAATCCCACAAAATTACCTGCTAACAGACCACATAGAAATTTCTACAGAAGACAGGCACTGAGCAGGAATGCAGCATGCCCCACCTTCGCTAACAAGCAAATCTGGGTATTCCCAAAACTGATTATTACAAAAGATATTCGATGAAGAGAATGGGTAAATCCAGGATTCAGGGATGTTTAGTAACTTTATCTCATGGTTTGGATGCTGGCCCTTTCCTGGGTCGGGCTATGTTCTGGAGCACAGCTTTGTCAGGTTCTTCCTGCCCTTTTTGTGATTTGGATACGCATATGATCATTGCCCTTGCCTATGGGATTTTCCAACCATGTCTGTAAAAAACTAGAAAGCTCATGGAGATCACCGTTTCTTCTTCTCCTCTCTACGTCTACTTATTCCCTTACTCTCCTTCTTTCTTCTTTTATTCTTCTTCTCTGCACCCTTTCACTTCACTTTCTCTCCTTGCATGAAAAATAAAGAACATGCAGGGGAAATGTATTTGAGTTAATTTTTTTTACCCTCAGATCCTTGCCTGCCATATACATCCAATTCTGAGCCCTGAGTGGGTACTGAGGCTGGTACTCAAGGCCCCTGATACTTTGTTTCAAAACAAATTATGTATACCTCACTCTTTTGCTGTTAAGTTCTTTCTTTTACCTTAACCTCATTGTCTTGGGATATACCTATAGTCCTGTGAAACACACATTCCTGATGACAGTCCTTGAATGCTCTACAATAAACTCAGGGTTCTTTGGAGAAGCCTCTTTTTTTTTTTTTTTGGAATACCTTGGCTTCCAGCTGAGCTGGAAAAGTTCTTGTTAGCCATCTGTGATGGTCAGCTTTAATTGTCAACTTTACACAGCCTGGAATCACCCAAGGAAAGCAGCTCTGTGGTGGATTATCTATATTAGGTCAGCCTGTGGACGTGTGGTTGTGTTCTTGTCTTAATTGAGTTAACTGATATAGGAAGGCTCAGCCCCCTGTCGACAGCACTATTTACTAAGCAGTGTGTGCTGAAATATCTAAGAGTTGAGAAATTAAGCTGAGCACAAGCAAGGAAGTGAGGATGTGTGAGTTTATTTCTTTTTGCTCCTGGGTACGGGTATGATTTAGCCGGTTGTCTGATGTTCCTGAAGCCTTGATTTTCCTACTCTGGTGGACTCTAGCCTGGGATTGTTAAGTGGAAACAAACATTTTCTCCTGTAATTTGCATTTTGTTAGAGTATTCTATCTGAGAAATAGGAATGAAACTACAGCACCATCACATTGGTTTAACTGAGGGATTGTAGTGAGAACTTGATACCTTGGACAGTCAGAACTGTAGTGTGCAACTTTTCCTCTTGGAAAGATGTCAGAGACTGTCCTTCATGGTTGAATTCTGCACAGTTGGAGTCTCCTGGGACTCTGAGTCTCTGGGTTCATCATTTATATGTCACCTCCAGATAGTTGTTTGGTTGTCTGGATTTACTATCAGGGAGGACTTTGGGAAAATTGTGACTCTTGAAGTGATGGATCTCTCTAATTCTCCCTCTGCTCTTTCATTAACTATTCTATTCTATTCGTGTGAATGTGTGTGTGTTTAGGTGTGTACAGCTGTACATTGTGTGTGTGCTCGTGTGAAGGCTAAGGGACAACAGCCTCAGTTGTCATTCCTCAGGCTCTGCCTTTTATGTTCTGAGATGGTCTCTTGCTGGCCTAGAACTTGCCAAGTAGGTTAGGTGAACTGACCAGTGAGTCTGCAAATCTACCCTTCTCTGCCTCACCAGTGATGGGATTACAAGCTCATATTACTACTCCTGGCTTTATTTAACCATTCGTTGACTCGTTCATCCCATTGTTTACTTCTGTTGCTGAATTACCATATTATTTTTAGGAAGCATAGGAAACATGAGTGAAAGCTTCCCTTTGTCTCTCTAGAGGGTGGCAGGGGGCAGGGCAAACAATGGCCACTGAATCTGGTGCCATGGTGGAGAGGGGCATGTGGCCATCACAGAGCGTAAAATAGACCAGGAATAGAATCAGGGGAGGGCTGCCCAAAGGAAATAGCATCTGCAACTTAGTCTTCCTGAGGAAAAAGGTGAGCGAGATAAAGAGGGCTTGGGAGAATGAGGAGGACTACTGCAGTGGAAGGAGCAGACAGGAAGGTGGCGCCAGAGAACAGCGATGTGTGGCCTGCTAGGGGTGGATAGGAGAGGCCGGTGGGCCTCTGAGCCTGGATTCTAGCCTCAAAACGTTGAGGGAATCATAAGAACTGTGCCCTCACGTGCATGAGAGACAGATGGACACACCCACACACACACAGAGACAGAGAGAGGGAGGGATGGATGGAAGGAGAGAGGAAGGGAAGAGAGGTCTTGATGTTAGGCGTCTTCTTCACCTTCTTTACACCTTATTTTCTGCAACAAGGTCTCTTGCTAAACCTGGATTTAGCTACAGTGACTGGGCAGTGAGCCCAGGGATTTTCTTGTCTCCCTCTCCCCAGAGCTGGGGCTACAAGCACATGCATCATGCCTGGCTTTTATTTTTCATTTATTTGTTTATTTTTGCTGTTGTTTTTCTTTTACATGGCTCTGCGGGTTTGAACTCAGGTCTTCATGCCTGCAAGGCATGATACTTTACTGATTGAGCTATTTGCCCAGCCCAGTAATCATGAAGGACTTTTATGCAGGGTAGTGGCATAATGTCCCAGAGAGAACGTCTGTCTTATGGGAAAGGAATGACTTGTCAAGGGAAGAGCCTTTGTCTTGGCTGTGGTGACTGTCCATGCTAATCTTGTGGCTATGGTGACTGTCCATGCTAATCTTGTGGCTATGGTGACTGTCCATGCTAATCTTGTGGCTATGGTGACTGTCCATGCTAATCTTGGAGAAAGTCATTGTGTCCATTATACTGGGACCTTAATGACTTTACATGAACCTAGGAGCAGAATTTTGTTTGTCTGTTTCTTCCAAAAAGGAGAACTGAGAGAGTAGAAGATGGCCCGAGGACTGTGATGGGCCTCCGAGACGTACTGCTTAGATGGACATCCATTAACTGAGCTTAAGCTCTGTAGCAACTTGTTCTTATAACTCTCAGAGAGCTGAGAGCTGCTCTAATCAGCCAGACTCCCTTCCATCCATTTGTGTAAATAACAGTAAGGGCCTTTCTTGAAGATCATAAAGAATGAACAAATAGCTGCTTTTCAATGCTTTGGAAAATGATAGGAACTGGTCCTGAAGAGGCAGGAAATGAAAGCTGCTTCGCATTCATTTCCTGTTTTTGGCTCTGAAGCCATTAAAATGTAAATCAAACTTTGAAACACACAGTGAAACAGAAATAAGAAAACATAGGACAAAGAGTGCTTGGGAAAAAAAAAGAAACAAATAATAGTTTTAGGAGGGATGAGAGGTAAGGGTGGGGGTTTCCCTCAGGAAACAATATTACTTTCATCAAAAGAGAAGAAAATATGAATTCTCTGGTTTCCAATGTCCCCGGGCTGAGTTTAATTAAGGCAAGAAATGGCATTGAGAAATGATAAATACAGCCGAGGCCAGATCTGTGAGACGTTGCCCTGGAGAACAGAGAGGTGCTCAGAACCGGTAATCATCATTACATGAGGGATGAGGCCCGTCAAGGAAGGAGGATGTCATGTGGATAGGATAATGAAGCTCCAGATGGGGGTGAAGTGAAATCCAAGCACCTTTTATGGTACCATAGTGAAGATGCAGGGAGCATGCTTGAGCACAGGTTCTCTGAGGTTTGACAAAATGGGTCTTAGACATCTTCCTCTTTATCAGCTGGGCGAAGGGGATGGGACAGGTCGTACCTGCAGGCAATGTCCTTGGCCAAGAGCCATTTAAAGTTTCTCCGAGGGAGATGAATTAGAAATACTGAATGAGAAAGTATGTATAGGGTAAGGATCATGTTTTGGATGATCTTAGAGCAAAGTATACAGGAGTAGAAACATAACTACAGTGATAAGAATTCTTGGGTCAGTGTGTGCGAGGTGACTCTGTGCTTGCTGTGCAACTATGAGAAGTTGATTCTAGATCTAGAGAACTCAGGTGAACAGCTGGGTGGGTGTGCTGCCCTGCTTGCAATTCCAGTGTTTTGAGAGGTGGGGACTGGGTCTCAGGAGTAAGCTAGCTAGCCAGCATGATGTGTGAGCTCTGGGTTCAGGGAGCGACCCTGCCTTAGTAAATAAAGTGGGGAACAAAGGAAGATATCAGACTTCAACCTCTGGTCTACACACACACACACACACACACACACACACACACACACCCTTGCACATACATGCAACTCACCCCCAACTCACCTGCAAACAAAAAAGAAGAAAAAGACAATAATGTTAGAACAAATGGCAGATTATAGACAGTAAACTCATGTTTGTTCTTTGGGGGCTGGACTGTAATATGAGGGCCAGGCTGCTTGTCGGGGTTTCTGTCCTGCTTGGTTCCCGCAGCCATTTAGCCCGCAAAAAAATTACACAGAGAGTCTCCATAAGTTACAAACTGATTGGCCCATTAGCTCAGACTTCGTATTAGCTCTTATAACTTATATAGCCCATTATTCTTATCTATGTTAGCCATATGGCTCAGTACCTTTCTCAGTGGGGCAGGTCACATCCTGCTTCTTCTTCAGTGGTCTGGGCAGGAATGGGGAAAGAGCTTCCTTATTCCCAGAATTCTCCTGGTCTCATCACCCCACCTCTCTTTCCTGTCTGGTTGACCCACCTATACTTCCTGCCTGGCCAATCAGCGTTTATCTAAAACATGATTGACAGAATACAGACAATTATCCCATACCACTTCACCCTCTCTCTCTTTTTTTTTTTAAACAAAGGAAAATATCCATAGTCCATTTTTTTGGGAATGTGGGCATAGTATTCCAGGCTACTTCTGGCTGGTTGGGGGGTGCTGATAATCTTATGGGGACCTAAAGAAAATTTAGAATTATGATCAAGTCCTGACTGGAGTATCCCGTGAGTCTTGATCATCTCAGGCAGCAGTCTTGAATCTGTTCTGAATGTAGAACGCAGACATCTGGGCCATCTGTTTCTACTGGAGATTTCTCAGATGGTCTTCCTTGATCAAACCTGAGTTTTCTTAAGGCAGAATAAATCCACAGCCTCTCATTTCCTGTGGAAACAAAAGCAAAATCTCTTCTCCAAAGTAACATATCTTTTGACTTCAATTTTGAAGTCAAGGTATTTTCAAAATACCTATCTTGGATTAATTTAGCAGCATTTATAAGCAAATATCTTTTAGCAGCTATTGCTCTTCCTCAGCATTCAAACAATTCAAAGAGAGCATAATAACATACAGCATCAAGATTCTCTGTGTGTTTTCCATATTTATGTAGCTTTATTTTAAACTCTATTTCTTTTCTTTTTAATTTTTGGCTTTTTGAGACAGGTTCTCTGTGTATCTTTGTCCTGGAACTCCCTCTGTAGACCAGGCTATCCTTGAATTCACAAAGATCTGCCTGTCTCTGCCTCCCCAGTACTGGGATTAAAGGTGTGTGCTACCACACCTTGAACTCACAGAGATCTGTCTGCCTCTGGTTCCCAAGCTTTGGGATTAAAGGTGTGTGATACCACACCTTGAAGTCACAGAGGTCAATCTACCTCTGCCTCCCAATTGTTGGGATTAAAGGTGTGTACTACCACACCCAACTACTCTCTTTCTTTCTTTCTTTTTATTTTAAGAACTTTAACCTTTAGCCTGCATATATTTTTAACACAATGTAAACTATTTAGAGGTTTTCTTTGTCTTTGAATCCCTTTTTTTTTACCGTATATCTCTCTTTTTTTGACTACAAGAGTCTTTAATTTATCAAGCAATATGGGTAGGATTAGCAGCTTTTATCAACACCATTTAAGTGTTTTGTGGCAGGACCTCTTAAAGAGCTGCAGGGTTTTGCAGCTAAAGCTGAGTCAGGAAGCCTCTCTTAAATGAGAGTGCTTGCTTGCCTCTAGCAAGTAGAGCAGACCTGAAAAATTGCTGCTACCAAGTAAACATACTCTATTCTATTCTTTCCCAAGCTTTTTCAGGCTTTCTGTGGATGCAGTTATCCACGTTGGGCGCCATTCTGTAACATGAAGGCCAGGCTGCTTGTTGGGGCTTCTGTCCTGCCCGGTTCCCGCAGCCATTTAGTTCCCCAAAAAATCACATAGAGAGTCTCCACAAGTTACAAACTGATTGGCCCATTAGCTCAGACTTCGTATTAGCTCTTATAACTTATATAGCCCATTATTCTTATCTATGTTAGCCACTGGACAACTTGGGAAAAGTCATAGCTTCTCTATTAGTCAACAGTGGGGCCAAAACACATAGAAGAATTACTCAATGGGGTACTTAAACACCACTGGGCACCCAGGCAATGCAATATATAAAAAAATTTAAACCTATTGCTGAGCTTGGGAGATGGCTCAGTGATTAAAAGTGCTTGCCATGAAAGTGTGAGGACCTAAGATCAAATCTCCAGCACTCATGTTACATCAGGCTGTGTATGTATGTAACCCCAGTTCTGTGGGTGGCAAGAGACTGCAGGGTCTACATAGCTTGCTAGTCCTCAGGCTAAGCCTCAGGTCCACTGAGAGAGGCCACCTCAAGAGAATAAGGTGATAGCACAGGATACCTGGCATTGCTCCTCTAGACTCTTTGGACCTGCATACACTTGTGTGCATGTATACAACACACCCTATTGTGATGAGAACAGTTTGCCTGAGATACTGGGACTGTCCTGGTCTCTCTCTCCCTTTTTTTTCTATAACAACAGTTAACTTGACATAAGTTAGAGTTTTCTGGAAAAAGAGGACTTCCATCAGATTGTCTGTAGGTATGCCTTAGGGCATTTTCTTAATTAGTGATGATGTTGGAGGGCCTAGTTTCTTGTGAGTGGTGCCATCTCTGGGTAGGTGGTCCTGGACTATATAAGAAAGCAGAGTGTTAGACCTTTAATGAACTTTTCTCATCTGTACTGAAAGTGCTTTCCCCAAGAGCCAAAGACTACCTAACAAAAAAATAAGTTTCAGATATGAGAATCCCTTTTTTTGAGTTGTTGGCCAAGCTGTCCAAGAGACTCTCCAAACATACAGCCCATTGCTGTTGCCCTGGGTTACCCCCAAAGGATGGAAGATACAATGCATTCCAGAAACAGCCCAGAGACCCTTAGTTGGAACTAACCTGAATGCCTCCTCCCTCATGACTAGCTTTCGTGGTACTAGAAGGTACTATGCAAAACTTCCAAAGGAGGGAGGTAACAAACAGTCTACTCAGTGATAATATCTATGAACCACAGCAACCATCATGGCATGTATACCCTGGTATGTACCTAAGGGTACGTAGTGACATGTATACCCAGGCAGCAAGCAACAGCCTTTTAATGATTTAAGACCCCCTTAACAAGAGAAATGCCATGTCTTCTACTGGATACCTGGCTAACTCCTCAGTACTGACGAAGTCATGGTTATTGGAGGAGAATCTACAACCTCTAATTTAGTAAAATGTACAACCATAGCAACAATCCATAAATATGTGTCATTTTATTGGCAGGTAAGTGTAGTCTTTATCCCTCACCAAGGAAATCTTCTCTTTGCAACAGACAGAGACCATTACAGAAAAGCACAACTAATCAATATGCAGAGTGGTGGAGCTCAGTCCCAATAGATACATGTACAAAACGCTCCCTCACCGAAGGGAAATATTTTGGAAGAGGAGCAAGAAGATTATAAGAGCCAGAGGACAAGGGATTTGTTGTGAGAAATGGCATCCACAAAGTTTCACTAACATGATTGCCTAAACATGATCAAATAAGGATGACCACTGTGGACATGTCAAAGAGAATAGGGGAAAGCCCATGAGGCTGCAACTCTACACAAAGATTGAGAGGCAACTGAGGAAAGCTGGGAGTGGAAGAGGTGGTTTCCTCAGGGAAAAGCTCACTAATTGGTTGTCCAGTGCTAAATGGTCAGTCCCCAAAACATACATACAAATAACATTTGAACTGAACACACACACACACACACACACACACACACACACATACACACACACACACACACACACACACTATAATATATATATATATTTCTAAATATAACTTGAACAGAACCAGACTAGGGGAAGCTGGGGGCAATGCTCAGGCTCCAAGCAGGCAGGTGCTTCCATCTCTGTTATATATGTATGAAATAACAAGTAACTTAAAAAGAGCTCATGAATTGGAATAAGAGTGCAGAAGGGTATAAGGGAGTGGTGTTTGGAGGAAGGAAAGGTAAGGGAGAAATGTAATTATATTATAATCTTTAAAAAAATAGAAAAAAACCACAGGGTGAACAAGCTAGGAGGATCAAGCAAGTAAGAAGGTTTCTCCATGGCTTCTGATTCAGCTCCTACCTCAAGGTTCCTGCCCTCATTTCCTTCAAGTATGGGCTGTATGGTGGTCTGAATGAAAATGCCCCCGACAGACTCCCTGGGAATGGCATTATTAGAGGTGTGGCCTTGTTGGAGTAGGTGTGGGCTTGTTGGAGGAAATGTGTCACTGGGGGCTGGGTTTTGAGATT
The DNA here is from genome assembly GCA_004026605.1 of Ondatra zibethicus. Classification (NCBI taxonomy): domain Eukaryota; kingdom Metazoa; phylum Chordata; class Mammalia; order Rodentia; family Cricetidae; genus Ondatra; species Ondatra zibethicus. The sequence goes on along the minus strand of PVIU01009079.1, from coordinate 24,738 downwards.
TCAGAAGCTCAAGTCAGGCCTAGTGGTTCACTGCCTCTTCCTGCAGCCTGCAAAACCAGATGTAGAACTGAGCTGAGAACTCTCAGCTCCTTCTCCAGCACCATGTCTGCCTGCATGCTACCTTGCTTCCCACCATGATGATAATTGACTAACCCCCTGAACTGTAACCCAGCCCCAATTAAATGTTTTTTGTTATAAGAGTAGCCATGGTCATGGTCTTTTCATAGCAATAGAACCCTAAAGACAGACTGCAATGTGGGAATAAACCATTTTTTTCTCCCAGTTGGCTTTTGGTAATGGTGTTTCATCATCACAATAGAAAGAAAACTAAGACGGGACTATTTAATGATCTAATTGGAAATAGTACAAAAGTAAAAGCTTTCACTGGGTATATCTGAACTAGCGTCAAGAAGAGTGTAGTCAAAACAGTGGAGCATTGAAGCAGGAGTCCATGGAGGAGTCACAACCTGAGGCTGAGCCACCAGTCAGGGCCTGAGAAGGAATGGAATCATCACAGGCTAGGAGAAGTTGGCGGCAATGCTCAGGCTTCATGCAAGCCGGTGCTTCCATGGGCCGAGACAGTTGGCCTTGGCGGGGGTGGGGGAGGGGGAGGAAGAGACCATTATTAGCATAACAGTATCATGACAGTGTGATGGGGTCCTGAAGGGGGAAAAAGGGTCTCCAGTTACACGGGACAAAGGACTTCCTTGCTGTTACCAGTCTCTGATGTTGGCCAGGAAGGTAGAAGGTTCTGCATCATGTGACTGAGTCTTCATACTGAGAGTCACAAGGCACTAGGTAGGGGCCTGAGGAGTCAGGAAAACACTGGATGATAGCATGGTCTGGGTTTGTCTGCAGGGGTGGAGTTGGGGGAAGGACTGCAGGGTCACAGCAGGCATTGTCATTTAACTGTCTGCAAAGATGATGCAGGGCTCTGTCTCTTCAATACCGCAGTTTCTGGCCCCTTAATGTGACAACTTCTGTAAGACCTAGCAATGAGCCTAGCAATGAGCCCGCTGTCTACAACAGGGCCTGGAAAAGAGTAGAGACTCTAAGTATCTGTCAGGATGGGTGTTCTGTCAAGCACAGCAATGGTTTAAAGGAATTGGACCAGGAGAGGCAACTGTTTGAGGAAGGCAACCTCAAAGGCTTAGGAAACTCCTACAGTAAGCATCCTGTCTTGTTCAAGGTTTTTGTAAGTAGTAAATCTTGATAGAAGAAACTCAAGGCAGAAAAAAAGCTAAGGGGAAATGAGGAATGCCTTGAAGGCCCAGAATTATTGAGCGAGAACAAGGAAAACTGAGGAATAAACAGCACTCCATGTTATTCCGTCTTAAGTTTCCCTCATTCCATTTGGTTATCCTTTGCCTTCCTGGGATGGTTAATATTGTCAGCTTGACAGAATGTAGAATTACCTGGAAGATGAACCTCTTGGTGTGCCTGTGACTGTGTTTCTAGAGCATGTTAATTGAAGGGAGAAGATTCATGCACCCTGAATGTGGGTGGCACCATGTCACGGGTTGGAGTCCTGGACTAAATAAAAAAGAAAAAGTGTGCCAGGTGGCAGTGGTGCACGCCCTTAATCCCAGCACTTGGGAGGCAGAGGCAGGCAGATCTCTGTGAGTTTGAGGCCAGCCTGGTCTACAGAGCTAGTTCCAGGGTAGGCTCCAGCATTCATCTTTCTCTATTTCATGACTGTGGGTGCTATGTGACCAACTGCTTCACACCCCTGCTGTCATGCCTCCCACCCATGTTGCACTGTACCCCCAAACTGTGCACTGAAATAACATTTCCTTCCTTGTGTAGCATTTGCCAGGTGTCACAGTACTGAGAAAGGTGACTGATACTTGGCCTATCTGCACAGCTGTGCAGAAAATGATGGCTGCCTGATTTCTGCTAGATTGTGGAAAGAGTGAAAATGTAATCCAGTGATCTTAGGGTACAGGCGAGGAATCTGTTAGCCTTGGGGAATTCTTACCAGCTACAATCATTCAATTTGAAGATCTGACAGTTACAGAAGTAAGTTAGGGAAAAGGTCTAAAAAAATCGTGGCCAGGGCCTTCTGTAGCATGTTCTATGATTCCATGTGGACCCAGATTCCATGGGAAGAGGTAGAAGTGAAGACTGCTTTAGAAGGTCAAGGCTTGCAGAACAGATCTGAGAAGTGACTGAAGAGAGAATGAAGGCTAAACACCCAGGAGAAGCAGCTCAGAACTTCCCTTCTGGAGTAGAAGGGAGGTGTGCATTTCTGGCTTATAGTCTCTCTCTCTCTGTGCGTGTGTGTGCATGTGGTTTGTGTACATGTGTGGGTATTTAGTTGCTTATTGTGAGTTTTAGTGAGTATGGAACATGATGACAGAGTTGTAGAGATGTGCTGGTCTGGGTAGTGGGGTGTGTATTTGTCTGTGTATGCGTGTGCTTGTGTGTGCATATAAGTGAGAGTTTTGAAAAAGAGCTCTTGGGCTGAGGAGATGGCTCAATATGTAAAAGTGTTTGCTGTGTGCAAGCATGAGGACCTAACTTTGAATCCCAGCAATCAAGGCCATGGGCACACCTGTCACCTGAGAACTGTGGGGTCCTAAGACAAAAGGATTTCTGGGCTTGCTGGCTACTAGGCTAGATTCTGGTTCAGTGAGAGACCCTGTCTCAATAGAATAAGGAAGACAGGGTGAGACCAGGGTACCTGATGTTCCCATCTTCCCTCCAGTGTACATGCATGGGTGCACATACCAGCACATACTATGCCACACACATAATACAGCACATGCATCTACACACACACACACACACACACACACACACACACACACACACACACACAGGTCTCTAAGGTCAAATGCTGCTAATGTTCTTAGAGAGCCTCCTGCTGGGTTTCCATGGAAACAGGAGAGGCCAGCTCTGAAACAAATGGCAGGAAACTGAAGAAAAGGGCAGAGACAGTCTCATTAGGTATCTTTTTATAATCTGGCCATTCCAGTACATCTGCAAGGACAAGTAGGCTAAAAGTGATCAAAATACTCAGATAAATTTTATACTTTTAGTAAAAGGAGGAGGGTGGTCGTTCTCCTTTTGTTTTATATGGCTTTCATATGGAATCGATGTTATTTCTAGGATTTCCCTTTTGATTTCTTACTTTGCCCTGGTCTGTGTACCAACCAGTTCTTGTTAAATATTTATGGACAAGATTAAAGACTTTATAAAACTTAGCAGCTGGCAGCTGTCCTCGCCGAAAGAATAAAGCAGAGAGTTTTCATTTTAATTGGATAACCGTGTGACCGAAATATCTAACCCCAAGGGAAATACAAGAATTAAAATATGTAAAGCAATTTTAAAAAGAGAGAGTGGCCTTTTTTGTCCTGTCGACTCAATTTCCTTTGGTGGTTTTGTGTGAAGGTGAAAACGACCGTGCTTTCTTTCATAGCTTCCAGGCCTCCACACACCTCCTTGTAGCATGTACATAGAGAACACACCACGCAGGTGCCAGGAGTGACTGGCTGCTGTCCCTTCTAGGAAGTGTTCTCACAGCACACTCGTGATTAAGTAAACTAAACTGTGGAGAGGGTAAGGATTTTCCCAAACCTCTTGACATTGACACTGAGTAAAACAAAAGGTAGTTAAAAAAAAGAGGGTCTTTTCTTTTCACTCCTCTTTTCCATACCTCCTTTCTCTCTCCCTCCCTCCCGTCCCTTCCTCCTCCCCCTCCCTTTTCCTTCCTTCCTTCCTTCCTCCCTTCTTTTCCTCCCTTTTTAATCTCCCTCCCTTTCTGTGGTGATTTTCATGAGACAGGCCCCTATAGGCTTGTTTATTTGAATGCTTGTTCTTAAGTTGGTGGAATTTTTCTGGAAGAAGTAGGGGGTTCGATGATGTGTGTCACTGGAGGTTGGCTTTGAGGTTTAGAAAACCCATGCTATCCCCAGTTACGGGGTCTCTTTCTTCCTGTGGTATTATTTCAACATGTAAACTCTCAGCTGCTGCTCCAGTGCTATGCCTGTCTGCCTGCTGCCAGGCTTCCCACCATGATGATCATGGACTAACTCTCTGAAACTGTAAGCAAGCCCCCAATAAAAGGTTTTCTTTTATAAGTTGCTTTGCCACAGCAATAGAAAGTAACTAAGACACTGTCTCACCCACCCTTCTTCTTCTTTCCCTCTCTCCCTCCTTCTCTCCTTCCCTTCCTCCTCTTTCCATCTCTTCTCGTCTCTCCTCCTTTTACTTCATTTCTTTCTTTCATCCCTCCCCTTCTCTCTTTCTTCTTTCCCCTTTTCTGCGTCAGCAATAGCCACACTCTTTGACGTTGATGTGAGAATTCTCGTAGACAAGTGAGCATTCCTTCTGTAGGTGCATCCCTTTTAGCCGCTGGAGAAGATACCACCTGAGATTCTGTTAAAGTCTCTGACTATTTCAGAGTTGGCAAACAAAACTCCACATCCAAATCCTATTAAGTACCTATTTTGTGCAGCCATGAGAGATAAAATTGCTTTTTGAAACCTTTTAAAGGTGTGCTAGGGGACTATTAAGACAGAATATTTCTGACATGCACACCATATAAGACCCGAATGTCAGTGTGTGAAGAGCCATGTTGTGGCATAGACTGACCTCTTTTGAGGTCCTGTTTAGAATGGTTTTCACATCACAGTGACCAAGTTGAGTACTTGTGACAGAGGCTGTGCCCATAAATACTGCAATAGTTACTATTTAGTATTTATTTTACAAAAGATTTCCAATCTCTACCTAAACAATCGAAATTGACTGAAATGAGCCCATCAACATATTTTTCTTTGTTCACTGGAATGGTTACCTTCTTAATAATAGAAATGATTGTATTTGTCCAATAAGCATTGGACAAAATGCTTATTAAAAATTTGATGTTATTTATTTACTTAATTTTGGATGTCTGTGTGCATGTGTGTGTGTTTGTGTGTATGTACAAGTACATTTGTACACATGTTTGCAGAGGCCAGAGGCTGAATTTGTTTGGGTATTGTTTCTTAGTTGTTCTCCACTTTGTTTCTTGACAGGGTATTTCACTAAACTGGAACTCACTGGTCTGACTGGAGTATCAGGCCAAAGAGGCTTAGGGATTCACCTGTCTCTGTGTCTTGACAGGGTATCTCACTGGACTGGAACTCACTAATTTGGCTGGAGTATCAGGCCAAATGGGCTTAGGGTTTCACCTGTCTCTGCTTCCCCAGAGCTGGGATTACAAATGTGTGTCATCCCATGGGTTCTGGGGATAGAACTCAGGTCCTTATACTTTTAAAGCAAGACTTTTATCAACTGAACCATCTCCCCAGTCCCAATTTTTGCATTATTAGTATAGAAGAAAAATGTGGTTTTCTCTAAACACACAGGACAGCTACATGGGCTACTTTCTCTGGGTAATTTTTTTTTCTCTTAGCTTCACACATGTGGTTATCTACAGTTCCAGAGAAATGGGGTAGCTACAGCATAATGCATAGACCAAAGAGTCCAGGTTCATCCTCTCTTGTTGTATTGAGCTGTGATTTGAACATGTTACATGTCACTGAGGTTCATGTTTTGGAAACTCAATTAATTCTTAGAACAATGCAGGGAGCCGCAGGCAAACGCCATTACAAGATGGCAATTTCACCCTTGCAGTTTAGAGGTAAACAATTCCATATTTGGCAATGCTTCTGGACTGAGTGTCCAGGCGCTTCCCAAATGCGCTTTAACCTTGGGGTCCCTAACCAATCCTGAGGACCCTGGTGCCAGCAGGCATTTTTGCAGCCAATTGAGGTGTGAGTCGTGTCACCTTTCCCTATATAAGCAGTCGCCATTTGGACCTTAGACCCCCTCGCTTCCAGCTCCCCTCAACCAAGGGCTCTCCAATAAAGCGTGATACGAGAAGAATCCTGAGTGGTGGTTGTTCTTCCTTGCTGGTTGGGGAGTTTGCCACAATTGGTGCCGAAACCCGGGAACACTCCCGGGGACACCCAGTGAGGGGCCGAAGAGGATTCAGAACTCAACACGCAGAGAGGCGACGCGTCGGTAAGTCCCTTCAAGTATGTTGATTCCCTTTTGTTGACTCTGTAAATTGACCCTTTTGTATCCTGCAGTGTTTTTATGGGCCTTGTCATTGTTGTTCTTTTTTGTTGTTTTTGGCTACGTAACCAAAAGAGAAAGTAAGTCCATTGTAGATAAAGCGGCATTCTGCGGCTGCCTGTGAGTCCGCTGTAGATAAAGTGGCGTGCAGCCTGTTCCCTGTGGATCAGTCACTAGTAAATAAGAGTGCGCCATGGGAAACTCTCAGGCTAGTAATGTTGCCTACGACATCTCTAAGGCTATTCAAGCACTTCTAAAAGAAAGAGGATTAAAGGTCTCAGCAAATACAGTTCGCACGGTTGTTAAAAATATAGATCAGATAGCACCTTGGTTCGCAGTGTCTGGCGATCTTACTCTCGCCTCTTGAAACAAGCTAGGAACTGACCTAGAGAGGGCAAAGGAAGAGGGCAGAATACGAAAGGGAACTATGCCGCTATGGAGACTGATCCGAGCCTGCCTGGAGGATGGACGCTGTGTAGAACAGCTCAAAGAAAGCAGCAGGGTCCTACAGAGACATCAGGAAAGTTTGTCAGAGTCAGAGTCAAGGGAATCAGATTTCAAAGAGGAGGAGGGATCAAAGGATAAAAGAAAAAGAAAGGCCTGCAAATATAAAGAAAAGGATCCGAAGGGGGAAGAGGCCCTCAACGATCCATGTAAATATAAACAAAAGGATCCGAAGGGGGAAGGGAAGGCCCTCAACGATCCAGCACAAGGACAGGGACGGGAGGGAGAAGGGAAAAATACTCACTCCTTATACCCGGTCCTGGATGAGTTTCAGAATTTAGACTTTTCTGGGGAGGAGTTGGACTCCCAGGAAGAAGAAGATCTGGAAGAAGCAGCTGCTAGATATGAGGAAGAGAGATATGGGAGGCGAAAGCCCCCATCTTATAATTTTTCAGCGGCAGGGGAAAGGGGAAGCTCGAAGGCGCCTCGAGACTCCTTTGTTCTTTCCGCACCGCCCTCCTACTCCCAGGCGGGTGGAGGATGTCATTTTATTAAAAGGGATACATGGGCGCACTTAGCATCCGCTTTCCCAGTTTTTGAGAATCCACAGACCTTGGATAGGCATTATGAACCGGTGCCTTACAAACAACTCAAGGATTTAGTAGAAGCAGTCAGGTCATATGGTACGGGAGCGCAATGGACATTAACTTTACTGGCTAGGTTAGGCAGTAACGCGCTGACACCTACTGACTTGTTTGAGATTGCACGAGCTTGCCTTAGCACGGGTCAGTTTTTGGAATTCAAGTCCCTGGTCGCTGACAGGGCACAGAGCCAAGCATGGCTCAATTTTCAGACGGGGCATCCTCACTGGAATTTGGATATGCTCCTAGGCCAGGGGGAATGGACGTTTAATCAACAGGCCTACCCTTGGGAAGTTTATCAGCAGATTAATGATATTTTTTACAAATCATGGAAGGCCCTCCCAAAGAAGGGAGAGGTGACAGGGAGTCTAACAAAGATTTCTCAGGGAACTACAGAGTCGTTCTCTGATTTTCACAAGAGGTGTTGCTTTGGGCCTTTCAGGAGGTGACTTCTGCCTTGTCAGAATGGGGACTCACAATAGCCCCAGATAAAATTCAACAGTCGACTATAATAAAGTTTTGGGGGGCAGTTATCACTCCCCTAACAATCAAACCACAAAAGATTTCCATTCGCACAACTCATTTAAAAACCCTCAATGATTTTCAGCAGTTAATGGGAGACATTAATTGGATCAGAGGATATTTAAATATTCCTCGGTCAGAGTTAATGCCTTTGTTTTCTATTTTGGAAGGCAATCCTGATGTTACTTCCCCAAGGTCTATGACCCCAGCAGCGTTAGAGTCATTACAAAAGGTAGAGAGGGCCATGGATAGAGCACAATTATGTAGATTTGATCCATCTTTATCAATTTCTCTTTGTATTTTAAAGACAAAAGGATATCACACAGGAGTCATATGGCAAAATGGTCCACTTTGGTGGATCCATGGCAATTCAATTGGAGCCAGAACTATTCGATATTATCCTGAGCTTGTGGCGGCACAAGCATTGTTGGGTTTAAAGTACTGCCTTGCTCATTTTGCTAAAATGCCTGATAAGCTACTTATCCCTTACACTAAGGATCAAGTGGAAACGTTGGCTGCCACAGTAGATGAATGGGCTATTTTAGTCTGTGCCTTTCCAAATGTTATTGACAATCATTACCCAAAGCATCCTTTGCTTGCTTTTGTAGAAAAGGATTTGGTGTATTTTCCTAAGATTACTTCAAGAATGCCGTTGGTTTCAGCCTTGACCATATTTACTGATGGCTCTAAGACAGGCAAGGGTGCCATTGTTATTGAAGGGCAGGAACCTTTAATTTTAAACTTCTGCCCAGACACCCCACAAGTCACAGAATGTATGACAGTATTGGAAGTCTTTAAAAGATACCTAGAACCTTTTAATTTGTTTTCAGATTCGCAGTATGTTGTCAATGCCGTTGCCTCCCTTGAGGTGGCTGCTTCTGTGCGGCATATGAGTACAGTCTCAAATATATTAGCTCAAATTCAAAACTATATATTACAAAGAGATAATCCATTTTACATTGGTCATATTCAGGCTCATACTCTGCTTCCAGGACCAATGTCTGAAGCCAACGCTTTAGCGGACCAAGCTACAAGAGCACTAGCACTGATGGCTGCAGATCCTATTGACTTGGCCAGAGATTTTCATAAGCTTTATCATGTGCCTGCTAATACCCTGAGGAAAAAGTTTATGATTACAAGGAGCAAGGCTAGAAATATAGTAAAGGCTTGTTCATCCTGTGTTACCTTCCTCCACCCTCCTCGCATTGGGGTTAACCCCAGAGGCTTAAGGCCAAACTCCCTTTGGCAAATGGATGTGACTCACGTAAATGAGTTTGGAAAGCTAAAATATTTACATGTGTCAGTGGACACTTGCTCTGGTGTCATCCATGCCACTCCGCTGGCGGGAGAGAAGGTATCACATGTAAAGATTCACTGCCTGGAGGCTTGGGCTGCATGGGGAAAACCCCTCAGATTAAAAACAGACAATGGTCCAGCCTACACGTCCCATGGCTTTCGTGGTTTTTGCTCACAATTGCAAGTGGCACACACATTGGGACTACCTTATAATCCACAAGGTCAAGGCATTGTGGAAAGGGCTAATAAAAGCCTTAAAGAGATCCTTCAAAAACAAAAAGGGGGAATAGCAGAGGCTGCCTCCCCCAGGGAGAGAGTCTCCCTTG
>PVIU01009079.1:0-15346 GCA_004026605.1 Ondatra zibethicus | reverse complement strand
CAGCTGATAGACACGCTATGAATGCTCCTGCTATGGAAAGGAATGATGTGATATGGAAAGATGTGATAGATAACAAACGGTATGGACCGGATCCAGTTGTAACGAGATCCAGGGGAGCTGTTTGTGTTTTTCCACAGGGTCAAGAAGTGCCTCATTGGGTCCCAACTCGGCTGACAAGAATTATCAACAGAGATGTCGCCACAAGTTCTGGGGAAGAGCCTGATCCTCTGGAGGATGACACTGCTGTTGTTCCTGATGCTATGGAGTCAAGGGATGATGGAGCAGAGATGGGGGATCCTGTCAGCATTCCCAAAACCGATGCCTGTCCAGCATAATGCATGGGTTTTTCCTAGATTTTTTGTTTCCAACAAAAGTTTAAATTTGCCTTTTCTTCAGCTGGATTTTCAATCTGTGCTACTAGGAGAGAGTAGAAGTCTCCTTGAGAAGGGAACGTTATGTTTTCAGTCCCTGGGATTTCCGGGAGACTGCATGGTGATTGATCAGTTTACCCTTGGATGGTTCAAAGGAAAACGTGTTACTATCGAGCGTGGCAAAGGCAATAATCTTACTTGGGTTTATTCCCAAGAGGTAATCTGGTTTAATGACACATTCCCGGTTGGAAATGTTCCCGCTGGGGATTCCCGGAATCCACCACCCATTCAACCCAGGGTTTTTCCCCACTGTATGCCAGAATTTGAGGGGGAAACTTGGCCTTGGTCAGATTGTCAGGCAGGGAGAACAAGAGGGGCTGATGAAAATAAATTTTTTACCTTTTCCCCTGATCATAGAGGTCCCGAGGTTGGAGGATATACTTGGAAAGCAGTAGGATATTTTCCTCAGGACCCTAGGATGATTCCTTTTCATAAATGGCTTTTATGTGGCATTAATGGTAGTTGTACGGATTTAGCTGCCTTTGTTATGTTGAAAGGTGGAAAGGTGGGGCATGACAAGTTTAATTGCAAGATCAATATGACGGTAAAAATTATCGGCGGGAGACCCGTCGTTAATCAGATGGCTGACTGCTTTACCATCAATGAGACCATTGTTAAACCTACCAGATTTTCTCCTATGCCAGTGTGTGTTTACCCTCCCTTTACGTTTATTCTTTCAAATAGTTCATTTTTAGAATGTACTAATGATAGTTGTTGGATATCACAATGCTGACAAGCTGATAAATTTTCTAGGGCCATGGTGGTTTGGGTTCCTCGATGGGTTCCTGTGCCAGTGGAGGTGCCTAGCACGATGACCCTGTTCAGACAAAAAAGAGATTTTGGTATTACTGCAGCGATTATTGCGGCCATCTCAGCTAGTTCAATCGCCGCCACTGCTGCGGGAGTAGCAATGGCTACCTCTGTTCAAACTGGCCAGACTTTGAATCAGATTTCAGCCTCGGTAACCCAAGCATTGGATACACAAACCTCGGTCATTACACAATTAAGAGGGGGTTTGATGGTGGTCAATCAACGCATTGACCTAGTCCAAGAACAGATTGACATCCTATGGCAGTTGGCTCAGTTAGGATGTGAGTGGAAAGCTAGTGCCCTCTGTGTGACTAGCGTCCAATATGAAAATTTTACTCAAGCTGCAAATCTGTCACGAGTCCTGTCTTTGTATCTTGCAGGAAATTGGTCCGAGAATTTTGATGCTACTCTGGATGAATTGCGAAGAGCTATAGTGGTCATTAATTCCACACGGGTGGACCTCAGTCTTGCGGAAGGACTAACTTTCTGGATTTCTTCTGCTGGCTCTCTCTTTAAGGAATGGGTAGGGGTGGGAATGTTTTTGGCTTGCTGCCTGGGAGGATGCATACTCTGCCTTTGGTTGGTCTGCCGCCTGCAAGCCCAAACCAGGAGGGACAAGGTTGTGATTTCTCAAGCATTGGCCGCTTAGGAATGTGGCTCCTCACCCCAATTATGGCTTTCAGTCTTGAAGAGCAGTTAGGTATACACCCTATGTAGCCTTTGCACCCCCTCGGGATGAATTGTCCCATTGCACTGGGGAAGGTACATATGGGATATACTGCTGATGTAGCCTTTGCACCTCCTAGGAATGAATTCCATTGCACAGGAGAAGGTATGTCAGTTCAGTTACTGGGCCTCCTTTGATCGGTCCACACACCATGAAGTGGAGACCTGATTGGGAATAAGACCTTCTACCTAATTTGCTTAAGTAAAATAAAAGGGGGAACTGCAGGGAGCCGCAAGCAAACGCCATTACAAGATGGCAATTTCACCCTCTCAGTTTAGAGGTAAACAATTCCATATTTGGCAATGCTTCTGGACTGAGTGTCCAGGCGCTTCCCGAATGCGCTTTAACCTTGGGGTCCCTAACCAATCCTGAGGACCCTGGTGCCAGCAGGCATTTTTGCAGCCAATTGAGGTGTGAGTCGTGTCACCTTTCTCTATATAAGCAGTCGCCATTTGGACCTTAGACCCCCTCGCTTCCAGCTCCCCTCAACCAAGGGCTCTCCAATAAAGCGTGATACGAGAAGAATCCTGAGTGGTGGTTGTTCTTCCTCGCTGGTCTGTGAGTTCGCCGCAGAACAAAGATGTTGAAAGTGGCATGTCTGCATGCCAGTTTACCCCTGCAGAGACCTCAGTGGCTCAGTACTGTTTTCACAATTGAGGTCCTTACCATGGATATGGGTTCTGCTTCCACTCTCTCTTGTAAACACTCTCTGGGCCTCTACTCTTTCATTTAGAGAATGATGATCAAGGAGGCTTCATTAAAGACAGGCTCTTGACTTTGGACTTCACAGTTGCCAAAGGTATAACAATATGTCTCTATTCTTTATGAAACCGCCTCAACTCAGGCATTGTTTAAATAGCACAAAACAGGCAGACACATTGAGATGAGCTCTCTAATACTGACAGATCTCCAAACCAGGTCCTGGGGAAAACTTTTGACTGGCTTGAAATGTGAACAAATTAATTATTGGCAAAACAGTGTAAGAACTAAGAATTATTGATCCCTGGCTGGTGTCAGTCCCATGAAAATTTATTTGTTCTATCTGAAAACCAGAGATGTAGGAAGATGAGACAACTGGTAGGTAGTGAAGGAGAGTTTTGAGCTTGCTTCTGTTGGAATTCAAAGGTCATGTATATGTGTATTCATGTGTGTACAGATGCACATTCACGTGCAGATGCATGTGGAATGCATGCATGTGCTGAAGGGGCCAGAGGTCAACCTTGGGTGTCATTCCTCAAGAACCAACCACCTTGGTTTTTGACACAGGATTTCTCACTGGTACTTTGGATTCTCCAAGCAGGTTAGGCTGGCCGGCCAGTGAACACGAGGGATTCATTTGGGAAGGCCTTCCAGGTCTGGGATTATAAATGTGCACCATCATGTTTGTCTTTTTGCAGGGGTTCATGTTTTCACGGTTGCCATTCAAGCACTTTACTGCTGAACCATCTTCCAAGTCAAGGCTTATGTTTTTATAAAAACAATTTAGTATTTGCAAGGAAAACTTTCTTCCAAGTAAGGAAGTTATTCCCCAGCCCCAATTTTTTTTTCAGAGACATGATGTAAATTTGGGTCCCAGCAAGGTCCATGAAGTGTTATCAGTTATCAAAGCATGGCTGACAACATTTGCTCCATTTCTTCCAAGTTCTGGCTTCAGCAGTGGAGGTCTCCTTTATGAGATTCTATTTCTTTTTTGGACCCACCATTCCTCAAGAACACCCTCTGTTATCACTCTGTTGTCAGTGTCCCAGATGCCTGTAAGGCTCTTGGGATGCAGAGAGGAGCCTGGAATCCTTGACATCTTTATTGGACATCCAAACTTACAGAGTTTCTTCTTTCGCTATGTCACCTCTGCTTTCAGATCATAGCTGGTGCTCTCTTGGTGTCTCTATCAGTCTCCATTCTGCCACCAAATCTCATGGATTATACTCTTTTTTTAAAAAAAAATATTTATTTATTTATTTATTATGTATGCAGTGTTCTGCCAGCATGTATCCCTGCAGGCCAGAAGAGGGCACCAGATCTCATTACGGATGGTTGTAAGCCACCATGTGGTTGCTGGGAATTAAACTCAGGACCTCTGGAAGAGCAGCCAGTGTTCTTAACCTCTGAGCCATCTCTCTCCCCGGATTATACTCTTTATGCTTCCTCTTCTTCCTTCTCTCATATTCTCTCTCTCTCCCTTTCTTTCTCTCTCTTCCCCCATCCTTGCCTTTCCCTCTCTCTGTATTCATGAGTGTATACAGATCTGTCTGTGTGTATGTGTGCAGAGTACGGAGTCCAGAGGACATACTCAATTGTCATTGTTTCAGTGTCCGTCCACCTTTATTTCTGAGACAGGGTCTCTAACTGGCCTGGAACTTACCAAGTAGGCCAGGTCCCCTAGCTAGCAACACAGGGATCCACCTGCTTCTGTCTCCTAAAGCTGGGATAGAAAATGCATGATACTACATCTAGCCTGTTATTATTTGTTAAACATGGATTTTAGGATTGAACTTAGCTCCTCATACTTGCGAGGCTACAGCCATTGTTTATGCTTCCTGAGATCAAGAATAGAATCCCAGACCTTCATGCTCCAAAGCACTACTGTGGTACACCATGAAGGCAAGGGGCAATGAAAAAGGAGCATTTGGGAGATAATTTTGTTCTAGCAATTTATCTCATCACCCACTGTGATAACCCCTTGTCAACTTTGCTGGATCTGGAGCCAGCTAAGAGACATTCCTTTGGGTGGGCATGTGAGGGAAAACTAACCGAGGGGAGACTCTTCCCTAGAGTGTGGGGCATATCCCTGTGGTAGCCCATACATAAAGAGGTCCCAAGGAAAAATCAGTGCTGCTTTTCCTGCCTGCCTCTCCAGTTTGCTTTCGAGTACATTTATTCTATTGCTGTAGCTGCCTCCACTGTTGCCCATTGTTGACATTAGAATTCAACATTTTTGGCCTTCCAACATGGACTAAAGACTTATGGCTCTCCAGGAATCCTCTAAGCCTTCAGCATCTGATTGACATCCCTAACATATCCACTCTTGTGGACTTAGCATCTACTGGGCTCTGCTGCTTGCAGGCAGCCATTGTCAAACTACCCAGCCTTTACTGTGTAAGCCAATCTAATAAAATCCCTTGATATATATTTGATGTATATATATTCATTCTATCAGTTCTGTTCCTCTAAAGAACCCTAAATGTTTTCCGAGTGCCAACTCTGCTACAGCCTCAAAAAAAAAAAAAAAAAAAAAAAAAAAAGAAAAAAAGTACAGACTCTTGTGCTTGTCTTAGCAGAGTAAGGGCAAATTTGGGTTAACATATGTTGGTCACTCACAGTTTAAAGGTTTGTTTAGTTTACTGGGGAAATGATTTCTCTGTGTTCCCTGACTGGATCTTCTTATTACACTGCATCCTACAAAAGTTCTCAACCTTTTTTTGCTTTGTTTTCATAGTTTCTTTTAAATTGCTTTTATTGAGTTACACTTTTCCCCATTCCCATTCCTCCCCTCTCTTCTTCCACCCTCCCCCACTCTCCCAATTTACCCAAGAGATCTTGTCTTTTTCTCCTTCCTAACTGGATCCTTGTATGTCTCTCTTAGGGTCCTTTTGTTGTCTAGGTTCTCTGGAGTTGTGGATTATAGACTGGTTATCCTTTGCTTTATATTTAATATCTGCTTATGAGTGAGTACATATTATATTTGTCTTTCTGGATCTAGGTACCTCACTCCAGTATGTTTTTTCTAGTTCCACCCATTTGCTTGTAAATTTCAAGATGTCATTATTATTATTATTATTTTTACTGCTGAGTAGTACTCCATTGTGTAAATGTACCACATTTTCCTTATCCATTCTTCAGTTGAGAGGCATCTAGGTTGTTCCCAGGTTTTAGTTATTATGAATAATGCTGCTATGAGCATAACTGAGCAAATGTCCTTGTGGCATAATTGAGTAGCCTTTGGATGTGTGTCCAAAAGTGGTATTGCTAGATCTTAAGGTAGATTGATTCCATTTTGTTTTGAGAAACCACAATACTGATTTCTAGAGTGGCTGTACGAGTTTTCACCCCCACCAGCAATGAAGGAGTGTTCCCCTTACTCCACATCTTCTCCAGCATAAACTGTCATCAGTGTTTTTGTTCTTGGCCATTCTGACAGGTATAAGATGGTATCTCAAAGTTGTTTTGATTTGCATTTCTCTGATTAAGCATTTCCTTAAGTTTCTTTTGGTCATTTGAGATTCCTCTGTTGATAATTCTCTGTTTAGATCTATAACCCATTTTAAATTGTATTATTTGGTATTTTGGTGCCCAGTTTCTTGAGTTCTTTGTATATTTGGAGATCAATCCTCTGTTAGATGTGGGTTGGTGAAGATCTTTTCCCATTCTGTAGGCTGCTGTGTTGTCTTGTTGACTGTGTCCTTTGCTTTACAGAAGCTTTTCAGTTTTAGGAGATCCCATTTATTAATTATTTCTCTCAGTGTCTGTGTTACTGGAGTTATATTTAGGAAGAGGTCTCCTATGCCATTGCCCTCAAGGGTATATCCTACCTTCTGTTCTATGAGGTTCAGTGTGTTTGGTTTTATGTTGAGGTCTTTAATCCATTTGGACTTAAGTTTTGGGCATGGCAATAGATATGGGTCTATTTGCATTTTTCTACATGTTCACATCCAGTTATGTCAGCACCATTTGTTGAATATGCTTTTTTTCCATTTTATATGTTAGCTTCTTTGTCAAAAATCAGGTGTTTGTAGGTGTGTGGATTGATATCCAGGTCTTCAATTTGATTCCATTGGTCCTCCTGTCTGTTTTTATGCCAATACCAAGCTGTTTTCGCATATAAGACAAGCAACTTTGCACATTGACTTAAGTGTCCTGGAGTCCAGTGTTTTCATTTGTAAAACAAGAATAAGTTACACATATCTATCTTGAGTATTAGATGGCATTCTTGTGCCACTTCTGTTGTTGTGATAAAATACTCTGTCAAAAAAACAACATAGAAGAATAAAAAGCTTATTTGACTTATAATTCCATCATTTTGGATAAATAAGACAGGAACTCAAGGGTCTAGTTACATAAAAAACTCAGTCAAGAATAGAGGTATTAAGCGCATTGTTGCTTGATTGCTGTTTGTTAGCACCTGGTTAGCTCTCTTCACTCTAAGCTATTCTGAGGCCTAGACATAGAACAGTACCATCCATATTCATGGTAGGTCTTCCTATATCATCTAATAATCAAGACAATTCCCCACAGAAATGCTCACAGGTGACCTGCTCTAGAGAGATAGTTCTTCAATTGAAACTCTCTTCCCTTTTTTCTTTTAGGTTATGGTAAATTGAAAGTTAAAACCAGCCAGTAAAGATGAAAAATGCATATATATGCACACTTAAGCTATACATGTACAGATGGATAAATATGACAGAAATTATTATTATGGCATCTACAAAACGAGAAAGCTACCCAAAGTTGTTGTTGGTAGTGTGTTTGTGTGCATCTAACTGTGTAGCCCAAGCTTGTCTTAACTTATAATCTTCCTGAGCCAGTCATTTTAAAATAATTAATTACATTAATTTTTGGACATTTTCCTATATGTTTAAAGTTTATTTAAATTATTTTTATTTTTTTTCCTCTGTCAACTCTTCCTTCTACAAATCTCTTCCTGCTGAGGGATGTCCTTCTGTATATGTGTTGCTTTTATTGGCAACTGAATAAAGCTGTTCTGGTAGAGCAGAACAGAGCTGTTCTGTTTAGCAGAGTAAAACCATGCTGGAAGAGATATAGAGATATAAAAATCTACACCATGTAGCTGCCAAAGGAGACAGACATCAGATCCGTATCAGTAAACCATAGCCTCATGCAGATAGATAGATTAATAGAAATGGTTTGATTTAAGACTTAAGAGTTACTTAATAAGAACTCTGAGCTTATTAGGCTGAACAATGTTGTAATTAATATAGTTTCTGAGTGATTATTTGGGTCTGAGCAATCAGGAAATGAAAGAGCAGTCTCTTACAAATGATGCCCATTGTGGGGTAACTACGTGAACATAAAAACTGAGAGAACTTGGGAAGGAATTCTAGTCACAAAAGAATAGAATTAAGCACAGTTTCTTGGTAGCTGCATTTTTTTCAGATAACCTCTGTTTGCTGGTGGCAAGCAGAGGCATGGCTCCTTTAAAAAACATCTTCCTGACTCAGTGTTAGTGGCAAAAATTGTATGGCTTCTTTAAGATCTGACTTCCTGGTTCATGCTGGCAGAATGAACTCTGGCTCTTATGGGAGGTCTGTGAGTGGCATGTTACAAATTGCTTAATGGCAACATAGACCCACTGTGTCCCTGGAGCAGGGACAATGTGCATGGCTTGCAGAGGTGATAAACATGCCTCCACCATGTTGGACTGGGTAGAACAAACAGACAGAGCTGAGGAGTTGGTCCTAGCCATGCCCATTTAGCATTAAAAAAGGGGTACCCCTTGTCAAAAAATGATTACAGATATGCAATAAAGACAGATTCAGACAAAAATAAGCCTCTGAATGCTGTGGGAGCTACTTCCGCTCCTTCAGCCAATAGCCTTTAAGATACCAGCCCACTGGGGCATGGTCTCTTTAGTTTTACAAAAGCAGCGGCAGCTGTGTGCTCTCTCTCTTGCTTCTGGCTTCCGGCTGTTAGACTTCGTTCCTGATCGTGCAGAGGGCTGTTGTCTGGGATGGTGATCTGTAAGTTTTTCCCTTTAAATAAATAACCATTTTATTAATCACAATTCCAAACTGGTGGTGGGATTGTTTTATGACTTATGCCTTCATCTGGCAGACAAAGATACACAGAGAACCTGTCTCAAAAAGCCAAAAATTAAAAAGAAAAGAAATAGAGTTTAAAATAAAGCCACATAAAGATGGAAAACACACAGAGAATCTGGATACTGTATGTTATTATTCTCTCTTTGAATTGTTTGAATGCTGAGGAAGGAGAAACAGCTGCTAAAAGATATTTGCTTATAAATGCTGCTGAATTAATACAAGATAGGTATTTTGAAAATACCTTGAATTCAAAATTGAAGTCAAAAGATATATTACTTTGGAAAAGAGATTTTTCTTTTGTTTCCACAGGAAATGAGAGGCTATGGATTCATTCTGAGTTAAGAAAAATCAGATTTGATCAAGGAAGACTACCTGAGAAATCTCCAGTAGAAACAGATGGCCCAGATGACAGAGTTCTACATCCAGAACAGGTTCAAGACTACTGCCTGAGATGATCAAGATTCACAGGATACTCCAGTCAGGACTTGATCATAACTCTAATTTTTCTTTGGGTCCCCATAAGATTATCAGCACCCTCCAACCAGCCAGAAGTAGCCTGGAATACTACGCCCACATTCCCCCAAAATGGACTATGGATATTTTCCTTTGTTAAAAAAAACGAGGGGGAAGTGGTGCAGGAGAATTGTCTGTATTCGGTGAATCATGATTTAAATAAATGCTGATTGCCCATTAGCCAGGATGTATAGGTGGGACAACCAGACAGGAAGTAGAGCAAGGAGAAGAGGAGTATTCTGGGAAGAAGGAAGTTCCTCCTTATTCCTACCCAGACAACCAAAGAAGCAGGATGTGACCTGCCCCACTGAGGTACTGAGCCATGTGGCTAACATGGATAAGGATAATGGGTTAATATAAGCTACAAGAGCTAATAAGAATCCTGAGGTAATGGGCCAGTTTATAACCTAACAGACTCTCTGTGTGATTTTCTCCGGGACTAAATGGCTGGGGGACCAGGCAGGACATAAACCCCGACAAGCAGGCCCTCATGCTACATCTGAATGGTTCACAGAATGTTTAAAAATATATGTAGGCTTGGAAGAATGAGGAAAAAGAGTACAGACAGTTATAAAAAGAAGTAAATAGTTTTAAAGAGACAGTAAAAGTAACATAGAAGAGTATAGACAGTCGTAGATTAAAGGAGTAAAGAAAAATAAGCCACATAAAGATGGAATATACACAGAGAGTCTGGATTATGTATATTCTGTGTTTTCTTTGAATTTTTGACTGCAGAGAGACATTTGTTTCTGGGGGCTGTTAAGCTAAATTAACATATATATTTTAAAGGTATCGACTTCAAAATTATTTTGGAAAAGAGATTCTGCTTTTGTTTCCACAGAAGATGCGAATGTATGGATTCCTTCCAGGCTAATGTTGTTTGATGAAACAAGACTCCCTGAAATGTCTCCATGAACTCTAAACTTACTTCACCCAACAAACAGCAGAATTTAGTTTGGAGAAAACTATGCCCAAATTCCCAAAATGATTGTTTATAAATGTTTATTTTCATATTTTCAAGATGACACAACTAGCAAAGAATAGAATCAAACCTGAAGACACCTGGAGTCCTGCTGAGACCACCTTAGATGCACGGTGATTTTAGTTTCCAAAAATTCTTTCCAAAATCTCTAACAACAGCAACAACAACAACAACAAAAACCCAGATTTTAGTGATATACTTTGGCTTAGGCATTATTGAGGTAGGATGTCCTTCATTATACTGCAAATATATGTTGTTCCCACTGATTGATAATTAAAGCTGCTTTGCCTAATGGCAGGGTGGAATATAGCTAGGTGGGAAATCCAAACAGAGCTACAGAGAGAAAGAAGGCAAAGTCAAGGAGATGCCATGTGGCCTCCAAAGGAGTAAGATGCCAGAACATTACCAGTAGTCTGTGGCCTTGTGGTGATACACAGATTATTAAAAATGGGTTAATTAAAGTTGTAAGAGTTATTTAACAATAAACCTGAGCTAATAGACCAAATGGTTTATAGTTAATATAAATTTCTGTGTGATTACTCGGGACTGGGTGGCCAGGAAACAAAAATGCAGCCTCCAGTTATTTATTATGGTTTAGATGCTCAGCTTTCTTCTCTTTGTTTGTATGTGGTGTACATATGTGTTTATGAGGGTGCCCGTGCATGTGTATGAGTGTATGTGTAGAGTCTGGCATGTCTTCCTTGTTCACTCTCCCACTTTACTTTGTGAGATAGGGTTTTTCACTAAACCTGCCATTCACTGACAGGGTAGCCAGTGAGATCCATGGATGTTCCTGTCCCCAGCATTGAGGTTACAAATATGTGCTGCCATGCCTGGCTTTTATGTGGGTGCTGATGGTTTCAACTCAGGTCCTCATGCTTGTTTGACAGGTACTTTACCAATGGAGTGATGTTTCCAGCATCAACTTTATTTTCTCAGAAAAAAAAAACTAATCCAATTTGAGAAAAGATTATACTTGAATTCATTTCAAAACTAATTTAATAGCTGTATAACTGTCCCGGAGTAACAAAACCCTTTCTCACTTTGTATTGCATGAACCTTTATTTCCTAGTGTAAGGTGAAGGGGAAGGTGGGAAGTTCAAAGTGAGGTGGCAGATTGAGTTATGAAAATAAGTGTGTTTTCTCTGATGTCTAATTCTCCAGGTTGACTTATGCTTGTCATCCAGTTTGTAGTTATTTGCATTGAGAAATTCTGTTGGGCTAGTTGGAGAAGAAATAGGAGAAGGGAGGGGGACATTGCAAACTATTACTGAATGTGAGGCATATGAATGGTTTGTTTGCTTGCAAGGGGCAGATGCTCAAGGTGTTGTACTTGTTAGATTGCTCATTTCAGCCAATGCAGCAGCGGCAGTAATGGCTAACATGGAAGCTGACAATATTAATAACATTGGTTTGGCCAGACATTTGATTTTACATATAAGAACTACTCTGTATTTGCCAACAGGATCAGGAACTCTCTTTTTACTGAGTTTAAAGAATGCTGACCTTTGGATTGGCTCTAGTAATAGAAATCTCAGGAAAGGAATAAACTCATTCCATTGTGTCAATATACACACATTTTTTTTCTGTCCATCTGTTGATAGACATTTAGAACGGCTGCACTCTTGCCATTATGAGAGATGCTTGTAAATGTTTGTGTCTTTGTGTCTTATGTGAAACTTCTCATGGGGAGATATGAACAAACATACATTTACTACAAATAGAGTCTCTAACAACAGACTACAGAAATAATTCCAACTTGGTGAACCAATGAGATTTTTGGTATAACTTTCAGAAGCACAGGTGAGTTCAAGGCAGCTGAGTCACTGAAAGTTCACCTAGCATGAGTGGCAGCTCATAGAAGCTGCATCTCTAGAGCTCTCTGCCCAATGTGCGAGCACCTCAATGGGTTGGAGCCTCCTCTCCTCAGCGGTGCTAACTGCTTAAATAACCTTGAGAAAAGAGGGACATTTTGGATCTTGTGTTTTTCATGGAATGCCTGAAAATTCTGAATTGTTTGCTTCCTGAATTTTAAGGATCCTTCCTCTGGGATGGAGGAATATTTCAGTTCAGAGGAAACTGCTAAGCTAAAAGAGTAGTATCATTTCTCTCTTGTGAAAAGCCTTTATTTACTTTACTATCAAGGCTAGTCCTGGTCCAATATACACTCATCACAATTAATGTTTTCTTATTTGTAAATATTTAATTGTTTTCCTGTAAACATCTTGCTGCAGCTTATTTACATATTTATTTCCAAAAACAAAAGCATCTCTATCAAAGCTATACAAGAGAACATGAATTCAACTATAATGAAGCTTGTGGTCTATATTATACTATGACCTTAGCCAAACATAAGATATTAAAAATTCTTATAACATAAGACTCTGGTTGGAGAGATGGCTCAGTGGTTAAGAGTACTGGCTACTCTTCAGTGGACTTGGATTTGATCCCGAGTATTATATGGCAACTCACAACTATCTGTAACTCCAGCAAACCTGAAACCTTCTTCTGGTTTCTGTGGGCACCAAGCATGTACATGATGCACATGCATGCATGCATGCATACATACATACATACAGGGAAAACATCCATACACATAAAACAAAACAACAGCAAACAATAACAAGAGCAGCTAGCAGCAATCTATGAGCCTCTGGTGACTTTGTTTTTTATAACGCAACTGAGTGGTTCTTGAGTGTGAACTTTGTCAATGACAACATTGGGTAGCAATGTCAAAAGGCTGGGACATGCCTTCAGAGCATAGTAGGACTATAGATGGTGGCTTTTATCATAATATTGTCTGTCTGGAATATAAGATCAGACCTTGGTTATGGCTGGAACTAGACGTAATTAGGCCTTCCCAAAGTTTTCTGTAAGTATCTAATTGATACCTGTTTTATAGATTTTTTGTGTTCTAGAAACTCCAGCCAGCAAGCAAACATCCAACAGAGTTGTAAGAATACATAAAGCAGAGAAGATGTAAATAGAGAACAGTCTGATCATGTTTTTGAACTTGACAATATATTTGAATTGGGAACTGGAAAATATCTTAATTTAGAAGCAAGGCCAGTGCTCTCAGAGATCAGCAGGCATGGGTGAGGTATACTCTAGTTTGCTTTATGTTGCAATAATAAAACATTCTGACCAAAAGTTGCTTAGGGGAGGAGATGATTAATTTGCCCTACAGTTGCAGGTCATAGTCCACCACTGAGGGAAGTCAAGGCAGAAACTTAATCAGGATCTTGAAGCAGAAACCATGGAGAAATGCTGCTTGCTGGTTCATTCATGCTTTCTTATACAGCAGGGGCCCA
This sequence comes from Ondatra zibethicus, assembly GCA_004026605.1. Lineage (NCBI taxonomy): Eukaryota > Metazoa > Chordata > Mammalia > Rodentia > Cricetidae > Ondatra > Ondatra zibethicus. The sequence continues at coordinate 1,796 of PVIU01009079.1, read as the reverse complement.
TCTGACCAGGGAGTAGCTCCATCCACTGTGGGCTGGATGCTAATTAATATTAGCATCAATTAACTATCAAGACAATCCCACAGACATTGCTATAGGCCAATTTGATCTGTAGACTGTGTTAAATTTCAGAGTTCAAGTGAAAGATAAACACATACTTTATGAACCATAGTGATTTAGGGGATTTATTTTTGAGTTTGTCCCAGACAGTTCTGAAAAGTTGATCAGTACATTTGTTTCAGTTTCTCCTCTCCTAAGGCAAAGGCTGAGGTCCATCTCCTGGCACAGGCAGTAATTTCTTTAGCACGAATATAGGCTGCCTGGTCTATTTATCAGCAGCTGGAGGTGAGACTCTGCCCTGTCTACAGCTTTCATTAAGTTTGGTGCTCTAGACACTGGGGCATCCCTAGAGATTGAATCAGGGATGCTGTGCAGGGGCAATTGGAGGATGTGGGGCCATGTAACTGGAGCGAAGGAACTGGGCTTTGCAGGTTACCATCAGATGAAGGCAGATTAGGGTTTGGAAGTCTCTAATTTTTGTTGCTAGGGTCTGATAAGATGCTGTGGAACAAGCAGGGAGGTCTACTCTCTTTAAGAAGCTGCCAGAGGAGAAAACATGGTGTCTATTAGGAACTGACTTTAGGAACCTTTCAGGTTGATGGGAGGGTTGCACACACATACATGTGTGCACATGCATTTACATACTTGGTGTTTAGTATAATTAATGTACGTACCTCTTCCTTCCTCTCCTCTTCTTTACTCTCTCTTCCTCTCCCCTCCTTTTAAGTCAGAGTCTTACCATATAGTCCAGATTGCCTTCAGATTCACTGTGTAGTAGATGATGATCTTAAGTTTCTGATTCTCCTACTGTTAGTCAAAATATCACCATTTGTTAAAAATGCTTTCATTCTTCCATTGTATAATTTTAGCCTCTTTGTCAAATATGAGGTGTTCATAGGTTTGTGAGTTAATATCTGGGTCTTCGATTCGATTCCATTGGTCAATGTCTCTGTTTTTATGTCCAAATGGATTAAAGACCTCAATATAAATCTGACCACACTGAACCTGATTCTATCAGAGAAAGTGGGAAGTAGCCTGCAATACATGGGCACAGGAGACCACTTCCTATGTAAAAGCCCAATGGCACAGACAATAAGAGCAAAAAATGAACAAATGGGACCTCCTGAAACTGAGAAGCTTCTGTAAAGCAAAAGACACAGTCATTAAGACAAAAAGGCATCCTACTGAATGGGAGAAGATCTTCACTAACCTCACATCAGACAAAGGTCTGATCTCCAAAATATACAAAGAACTCAAGAAACTAGACATTAAAATTCTAAATACCCCAATTAAAAAATGGGGTAATGATCTGAACAGAGGATTCTCAACAGAAGAAGTTCGAATGGCCAAAAGATACTTAAGGTCATGTTCAACTTCCTTAGCAATCAGGGAAATGCAAATCAAAACAACTTTGAGATACCATCTTACACCTGTCAGAATGGCTAAAATAAAAAACACTAACGATTCCCTATGCTGGAGAGGATGTGGAGTAAGGGGAACTCTTATCCATTGCTGGTGGGAATACAAACTTGTGCAACCTCTTTGGAAATCAGTGTGGCGGTTTCTCAGGAAATTGGGAATCAACCTACCTCAGGATCCAGCAATACCACTCTTGGGAATATACCCAAGAGATGCCCAATCATACTACAAAAGCATTTGTGCAACTATGTTCATAGCAGCATTATTTGTAATAGCCAGAACCTGGAAACAACCTATGTGCCCCTCAATGGAAGAATGGA
>PVIU01009078.1:0-78705 GCA_004026605.1 Ondatra zibethicus | reverse complement strand
TTAATTATGTTCTTGAATGGAAAAAATAAAACAAAACAATGTATGGAAAAAAAAAAAAGAAACACATGAACTCAACTGTGATTTTAAGGGTATTCAAATGATTAATATAATCAGGAAATGTAATGATAATCTTTGTTTAATAAAATGTAAAATGAGCCTGTCCCAAAAACAAAAAAAAAAACAAACAAACAAAAAAAAAACAGTAAGTGTATGTATACAAACATGTTGAATTTAAGTTGCATACACAGATACAAACATATCCATAGTTAAAGATAGTTTATATTCACACATAAAATTAAATGAAAAGTGAGCTAGAGGAAGCTGGCTTTTTCATCTCTGACTCACACTCTGTAGCAGGACAGGACATTTAAATAGAGTACTTGTCTATTTCTCCTTCCCAGGCAGATCCATGTGTGTTTCTCTTAGGATTCTCCTTGTTACCTAGCTTCTAGGGGGTCGTGAACTATATGCTCATTACCCTTTTCTTTATGTCTACGATCCACTTATGAGTAGGTTCAAACTATGCTCATCTTTCTGAGTCTGGGTTACCTCACTCAAGATGATTTTTTTTCTAATTCCATCCACTTGCATGTAAATTTCAAGATGTCATTGTTTTTTTACTGCTGAGTAGTACTCCATTGTGTAAATGTACCACATTTTCTTTATCCATTTTTTCGTTGAGTGGCATCTAGGTAGTTTCCAGGTTCTGGCTATTACGAATAATGCTGCTATGAACATAGCTGAGCTAATGTCCTTATGGTATGATTGAGCATCCTTTGGGTATATGCCCAAGAGAGATATTGCTGGGTCTTGAGGTAGGTTGATTCCCAATTTTCTGAGTAACCACCATACTGATTTTCAAAGTGACTGTACAAGTTTGCACTCCCACCAGCAGCAGAAGAGTGTTCCCTTTACTCCACATCTTATCCAGCATAAGCTATCTTTGGTTTATTTTAACTTAGCCATTACGAATGGTGTAAGATGGCATCTCAGAGTAGTTTTGATTTGCATTTCCCTGATGGCTAAGGAAGTTGAAAATTGCCTTACATCTCTCTTTAGGCCCAGAAGGGAAGGAGGAGAGGAGAAGGGGAGAGGGAAGGAGAAATTGAGGGAATGGGATGGTCAAGTTGGGGGAAGGACAGCGGAGAGCAGGAAAGAGATAGCTTTATTGAGGGAGCCATTATGGGGCTAGCAAGAAACCTGGCATTAGAGAACTTCCCAGAAATCCGCAAGGATGACCCCAGCTAAGACTCCAAGAAATAGTGGGGAGGGTGCCCAAACTGGCCTTGCCCTATTGTCAGATTGATGACTATCTTAAATGTCACCATAGAACCTTCATCCAGCAACTGATGAAAGCAGATGAAGAAATCCACAGTGGAGCACTGGGCTGAGCTCTCAAAGTCCAGTCTGAAAGAGGTAGGAACAATAATATGAGCAAAGGGTCAAGACCATGATGGGAATACCCACTAAAATAGCTTACCTGGGCTAATGGGACTCATCCACTCTGGCCTGATAGCGGGGGAACCAGAATAGGACCAAACTAGGGCCTTTGAATGTGGTGACAGTTGTATGGCTTGGGCAGACTGTGAGTTCACTGGCAATGGAACCAAGATTTATCTCTACTGCTTGTTCTGGCTTTCTAGAACCCATTCCCTATGGAGGAATACTTTGTTCCACCTAGATATAGTGGAGAGGGCCTTGGTCCTGCCTCAAAGCAATGTGCTAGACTTTGTTGACTTCCCATGGGAAGCCTTACCCTCTCTGAGGACTGGGTGGAGGGTGCCATGGGAGTCGGGGTAAAGGGAGCAGGAGGAGGGGAGGGAGTGGAAACTGGGATTGGTATGTAAAATGAGAAAAGATAGTTTCTTAAAAAAATAAAAAAAGAAAGGGAGTAGATAGACATCACAGGTTTTTGGAACAAAGGAAAAAATGGAGAATCCAAGCCACCAGTGAACGAAAAAGCATATTCCTTGAAGGTGGGAGATAACGGATCTGCTGCAGAGGTGGGGGCCTGTGTGAAGTGGATGCTCTGGCCAGCCCTGCCTAAATGCAGGGCACCATCTAAATACACCACATGCAGCAGAGCCAGCATAAGAGGAACTTTTAAAGCATAGCTAATGGCGTAAGGGCAGTTGGTGACAGGTGATGACATAAATGCTCTGGCAGTGGGGCAGGCTACAGCTGGCAACATTTGGCTAGTCTGTGCCACCTTTAGCAAAGATGGCGGTTAAGGCATCTGACTTGCCCTTAGCCAAGATGGTGCCTGCCCAAGTGTAATAACTCCTCCCATTTACTCGGCCCCTGGCAGAAGTTAGAAAGGTCCCATAAAAGTTTGGGATATGGTTTTGTCACCTTGTTTCCTATGGGTGAGGCTGGAAGATCCAAGGGCCTTTTACAAGCGAGAATCTGCAATGCTGGCACAGGCCCTTATCAACAAAATAGCTGGGTCCAAGAGCGCCCCAAGGACACAGGGTCTGAAGGCACAAAGCTGAAAGAGGAAACTGCAGCCTGAGAGGCACAAAGCCCGAAGGCATGAAGTCATAATAGGGCCGTAGTCTGAAAGGACCCATAGGTCCAAGAAGCCGTGCTAGGGCCCTAGGTCTGAAAGCCTTGCTTGGGAAGTTTGTGGGTAGAAGGGACTAGCTATAACCCTGAAGGCGGTGGCTGAGGGGAGAGGAACTCATCAATTGTAGGCAGTGTTGTGTGGAGTATCCCACAGCTGACAAGGAGCTGGAAAGCAGACTGTCAATCCGAGTCCAGGATCCCCATGTGTCTCAGGAGCACGGGGGGAGCCGAGTCAGGTGCCAAATGTTATGATTATGGTGCAATTTGGGGCTTTGGCCGGTTCCAAGGTGGGTGACAACCATGGTTGGGAGACAAATCTGCCATACAGACAAGGTTTGAGTGGAGAGTTTATTGAGAGAAGGGTAAAGGTGAGGAAAGAGAGAAAGGATGTGTGGGGGTGTGGGGGAGTGGGGTGGAGGTGATTGGTGGAGGCTAAGACCTGCTTGCCTCTTCAGAAGAACAGCAGGAAGAGAGCAGGAATAGGTGGGGCTTGTCTCTTAAAGGTACAGGGTGCTGTCTAGTATGCACGCAGGAGTGACACAGGGCATGGCACACTGTGCCAGGCTCCCAAGGGGGCAAGGCCAAGGTGTACCTTGATGCTAACAGGAACTGTATACTTGACACTAACATACTGTATACTTGATACTATGAAACTGTACTTGGCACTAGTACACTGTGTGCAAAACAATATGAAACTGTATACTTAACCATAATATATTGTACACTTGGAACTGCACTGTGCTAAACTATACATTTAGCACTATGAAACTATATATTGAGTGCTAGTATATTGTGCACTGTATACTTGACTCTACTACACTGTATACCTGATACATGTTACTTACTGTAACTCAGTACTATAGAAACATACATTTGATACTACTAGACTACTCCTTGACACTACTCAATCATTGACGCCACTATCCTGTGTACCAAACTCTGAGAAGCTATACATGGAGCATTACTAAACTGTATACTTGATATCATCACAGTGTATACCTGGAAATTCTATGAAATTGTTGAGTTGACAATATCATCCTATATACTTTAAATTGTGCATGTAACACTGCTCTGCTCTACCCCAGACATTACTTAACTGTATACTTGACACCACCAAATTGTACCTGTAACAGTATTACACTGTACACTTAACATTATTAAGTTTATATCTCACAGTACTGAACTCTTCACTTGATACTCCTGAACTGTACACTTGACACTTAACTTTACACTGAAACAGGGCTATACTGTGCACCAGACACTATGAAACTGTATACTTAACAGTGATACATTATAGACTTGATACTACTAACTCCACAGTTGACACCATTAAACTCTGCACCTGAAACCACTCAACTGATTATTGAAGTGATTTTTTAAGTACCCTAGCATTATAAGATTTAAATAAATCATAAAATTATGGACACTATAAGCTTTTTCTTAATTAATCATGTCATTAATTGTGACACTGTACCAGTCACAAAACAGATGAAAGACATTCATGTAAAGCTACAACTTGAGTTAGAATATATTTGAAGATTAATGATGTATTTCACTTATAGTACAAATAGGGGCTCTGTGAGTACTCCCAGAAATAGAGGCAGTTTGTCCCTTTAGTGCACCAGACATTTCTTCTTTATTTGCTCACATTTCTAAGATCAGGTTTCTCATATTCACCTGGGCGCATTTAATCATTCTGTAAATTTTGTATTGGGCAGGAAGCCTAGAGAGCAGTGAGTTATAGGTTTATGGAGGCTGGTACAAGACTAGGAGTCTGAATAAGAACTTAGAGGACAAATCTGGCAGAACTAGAAGCACCCTGATATTGCGGGTCACCATGGCATCCACAGTGGGTTAATAACACTGGACTCTAGCTATATGTTAGGCACACATTACGTTTTTTCATTCTTACAGCAACCTATTGAAAATCCCTCTTGTCATCTGACAGATGATGAAACTAGAGTCCAAATAATTGATAAATATGCCTTCTACATGGGCAATGGCAGAGTCAAAATTCACATGTAGGGCTCCATGACATTGTAGGTCATACTTTCTTCCTACATCACTTTTATTTCCCAAGTTTCAGAAGGCCATATGGAGAATTAATAGGCGTGAAAGAGGACATAACTACAAGCCAGTGTTTGTGCCATGGATGCTGCAAGTGCTATGTTATCATCCTACAAAGATCAGGAATGACAGATGCATAGGGAAGAGTAAAATCAGGGATCCTGACAGAGAAACTGAACATAACATTATCTCACAGACAGGCCTCCCTCCTTCTTGGGGAGAACCACTGTCTCAAATGTGATTGGCTTGAGGTGAAAGCTGGTAAGGAAATTCCTTTGTAGTTGGATCATAGTGAACAAAACAATTACCACAAATTCAAATACTATGCCAGTCTTCAACATGACTTTCTAGGATATGGTACCAAATGGTTCAGTCATTGCACCTCCCACCTCCTTATTGTTATTTTTTGTCTTCATTAATTATTAGATAGTTACCATGCACCAGACGCTGTACTAAGCATCGAGGATGTAAGAATTGCAAACATAATGAGGTCCCTTCCCTTATGGAGTTTGTAATGTAGTCAGGCTTGAGGAGTTTAGAATATACATAAACACAAGATTTTAAGGAAGTTGGAATCTGAATGTTAGACCAAGAGAGTATCTCACTTTTTAAATCATGAGATCAGCCAAAATGCTTACTTGGGTATATGACAAAGGAAGATGAAGCTAAATGGGCTAAGTGTTAGCCATATAACAAAGCAGCATCGTTTGTAATCAAAATGCATGCTACATACAAGATAAATGAGCAGTGCAAATTAATAGGAATCCTAAATTAAAGGACAGACTGGTAGAATCCACAGAGTCATCTGTCAGTGTTTACATACTTTACCTTCTATGTTGTACAGAAGACAAAAAAAGACAAGATATGCTATTTTTCCTTTCACTTTATGATGACATTTTCACATTTGGTTACAGATTCTTGATATTATAAACACCATTGATAGGGAAAATGTTGCCTTCTTTGTTGACATTATTCTCAATAATCTATAGTGCAATAAGGTGTGCAAACATAATACCAAGGATTTTAAAATGAATAAAGCAAAATTATTTGAAAACATAAAAATATTTGTTATGTGTAGACAATTCAAAATGCAAGTGTATATTCCAGAGAACAGACCATGGTTTTGGTCCTGTGAAAGTTATGTTTTAATGTATAGATGTGCCAAGAAGAAATTAGAAAGGCCATGATTATAACACATAGCAGATTGCTGAAAATATAAACAAATGATCACATGAACAAACATTCATCAATATTGATTGCCTTTGAGTATTAAAATTTCTTCTTTGTGTCATTTTTGTAGGTTAAATGTTGGATGGCAAATATACAACAAATTATTTAAAAATTAAATATGCCTTCAAACATATCTGTCTTAGTTTGGGTTTCCATTCCTGTGAAGAGACATCATGACCAAGTAGCTCTTACAAAGGAAACAAACATTTAATTGGGGTGGCTTGCAGTTTTAGAAATTTAGTCCATTACCATCATGGCAGGATATGGAGGTATGTAGGAGACATGATGCTGGAGAAGGAGCTGAGAGTTGTTCATCTTGACCTGCAGGCAATAGGAAGTGGTCACACTGAGTTTGAGCATAGGAGACTTCAAAGCCCATCCCCACAGTGACTCACTTCCTCCCACAAGGCCATACCAACTCCGAAAAGTCACACCTCCCAACATTGCCATTCACTCTGAGCTTATGGGAGCCAATTACATTCAAACTACACAATATTTTAAAGGAAAACATTCAGAAATAAATAGAAGTACCAGAAGAACAATTTATGTTAGAGAAACATTGCTTTCTTTATGATGTTAAGACAGGAAAAGTGAGATGAATGAAATTATTGCGTGGATTATTCATGTAACCACCAATTTCTCTGTAGACTGATTCCTCTTTCCCAACCACCATCAATGACTCTAGAGATGATGAAATTTCACCCTACCTTAGGAAACTGTACAAATACTAATTTAATGGTTTTCCTTTCCTCCTTATATACTAAGTGAATCCTACTTACCTGTATCAAATCAGACAGTGATGTTCTATTGCTGTGGTAGAACTGAAGGTACATTTCATGCCTCATTTAATTTTAGGTTTACATTAAAGTATTAAGAACATGCTGCTTATTTTGTAAAGGCCCTATGGGCTTATTTACATTGCTTTTCTTATGTTGGCCCTGGATCCACTTAAATATTTCCTTATTTTCTAGTGTTGATTCCTCAAATAAACAAGAACAAATCTGTATCTTTGGCTTTGATTCTGCTCTAGGTGGTGTCTGTGAAGCAGGCAATGAATGGAACTTTTAAGCATCTGGTGTATGCAATTGCTAACATAGCAAGAGAAAGGGTGATTACAGATATATAAAGGTACTGTGACACTGGTGACTCCTTTTCTACAGATTACTGGGCATTCACACACATCCACTTTTCCCCAGTCATATGTTTTGCAGTGACAGTTATACATATTATTAAAATTAATCATAAAAATATCAGTCTTTTACTAAGATAACGTAAAATGCTAGCTGGCAACCTAAAATACTCTTGGGAGCCTACTTCTAGAAAACGTGTTTATACACACACAAAGAGGTTTGTGATTTGGTTTTGACACATTCTTTGATATACCATATTACCTCTTTGAACTGGATACCACAACTGATTACATGAGCTTTCTATTGGAATTGTCTTTTTGTCTCTTGTTGTCAATAAAACTACCTGCCAGGTTGGCTATTAATCCCTGTAAATTCCCCTGAGGGTTATTCCCACATTTCATTAACAATAAATTTGCTTCCTCCACTAAGTCAACATTGGATTAAGTGGGGTCACGAGCTCATCTCTTAAATTAACCAAACTCAGGAGCCATATGCCAAATGGGCACATAGTGGTCCCGGTAATTGTCCTTTTTCTGTTCTTCTTTAAAGTGAGTAACAACTTGATTTTCCTTTAAATTACTTTAGAATCATAGAATTTTAAGATGTTTCATATTCCATATTTCTAAATATGTACTGAATTTTTCCCCTGGGTTAGAGAGATGTCACTGTAGTTAAGAGCACTTATTGCTTTTACACAGAACCTCAGTTTGTTTCCTGTCACCCTCCCGGAGGCTCATAATTTCAGGCACACACATATGTACACAAAATAAATAATAAGTAAACGTGTTTTTAAAGAATTATATGCTTTTTTATGGAGTAGCAGAATTGGTCAGTGAGTAAAACTTCCTGCTGCCAAGCCTAGTATTCTGAATCCATGCAAGATACCTGGTGAAAGGAGGGAATCAATTATGATATGTCATGTGCATGTGTGTGCACACATATATATCCCCACTAACTAACTAACTAACTAACTAGCTAACCAACCGATTTTGCATTGCTTCCTTCATGACAGAATCATAAATTTAAGTTCATATAGCGTTCTCACATAGCCTCTTTCTCTAGAAAATAGAGTCAAAAGATGCCTTTGAAAGAAAACTTACATGTGCTAATTGAAAGGGCTGCTTAAAGCCTGAAAGAAGAAAGGCTGTACCAGTCAAAGGCTTTTAATAAAAACATTGGGAGCAACTTTTACATCTTACAGCTTTTGTCTTTTCATTTTAAATAACACAGAAAATCTGGGCTCATTAGTTAATCATTAGATTTTTTTCTCCCTAAATACATATGATACATCTCTTTCTTTACTATTATTTTATTGAACAAGGATATAGGTTAAGGCAGAGGCTCCATGGGGCCCTAATTAGTGAAATTATGGAAGCACCTTAATGAGCACAGAGAGTTTTGCGAACTCTTCTAGTTAAAATGCTGGGCTCATGATCAGAGGCCGTCCAGTTAGGGTTTATAATTAAATAAGTTCACTGCCAAATGAAATCTTTTGAATTCACTGTTGTCTTCCGTGTGAAGTAAAAGATATGGGTGAAGCGGTTTTCAGGGGTAACAGTATGAGGTTAGGATTCTAAATCAAGTCTAAATTATTGCTTTTAATCCACTGAAACCCTCAAGTGAGTAAAGTGACATAAAATTTATCTGTGGTTAGCCATAAGAACAAATGAGTAATTAGGTGGTGATTCAAGTTAGATTTAGAGGCGAGAATATAGACCTCAGCACACACAGCACCTTCTCTGTCAACCTTGTGGCCAGAACATGCATCATTAACTTATCAGTCCCTGTGATTTTTTTGAGGATCCTGAGGCTGGCCTTCAAGCCAAAATTGCCAAATGCCAGTGGTTACTGATACAACAATGGATTTCAGAGTAATAAAGGGTCTCTCAAGGTCTTAGGAGCATGCTGATGATAGTTGGTGAGTTGGAACTTGAACATCCTTGAGGTTTTTATTCTGTAACAGTAAAATTTTAGTATAAATAGATTAATATTTGTTAATACCCCAGTGTGCTTAACTGGGGCAACACACACTAGGCAGTAATTTCTTTTGGGAGAGCTGTGAAATTTGTAGCTACAAATATTCAGAAAAATGCAAATAGGCATATATATATGTATGTATGTATATATATATCTTCTCTGCCACTAATACACAGGTAAAATAGGAGCAGTGCAAATTCTCAAAGTCTACGTTTATAAAGCAAATACACACATGTATCCATTGTTCAAGTCCATCGCAAACACCGTGAATATTGTGATGAAGCTAAATGGAATTGCTCTGAGAATAATGGATTTGGAATCGTGAGGAAATAAAATATAATGGAAATTCAATATGTGTTGTGAAGAAAACAGCAATGTGAGAGACAGCGGGAGAATAGTTCTTAGGCAGTGGTAGAGGGTGCTGCGGGACAGCTCCTAGACTTACTCCTCCAGGAAGGAGAAACTCCCTTCCTAACAGCTGGAGTATCCGTTATTGGTGGTTTAGAGATACTCTTCTTTCCAATAATTAACCTTGGCAGCTGGAGCATTGGTTATCGGTGGTTTAGAGCTACTCTTCTTTCCAATAATTAACCTTGGTCTGAAGGAGCTGTTTCTTTGGGTGTGAGCTCAAATTAATAGAGACATATTGCATCCAGTGAGCAGTCAATTCGGGCTTACTGAGGTCTGGCCGAAATGGATTTAAGTAGAGAAACTTCCCAAGGGTATTGCATCTCTATTGATGCCACTGGTCTGGGCTAAAATCTCAGCTGCAATACTCCACAGTTCAACTTCTTCCTGTCTCTAGTTCTGCTGCACCCACTCTTTCAGACGTGAGGTAAAAAAAAATCCCCATATTAAGCTTCCTAAACTATATCTACATCATAGACTCTTTCATTTATAGTGATTTCTGAGGGATTTAAGGTATTTATTGATGCTGAACTCTGATATGGTAGCAGTAGACAAAATTGCACTAGTGGATCTCTGGTATTTGGGGTGGGTTATCAAGTAGTTCTTATATGTAATTAAATAGCTGATGCTGGGGCACACTGATGGATTAAAACAACTTTACAAAAGCCTGGAATGATTATTAACTGTTTTATAGCAAATATAGAAGGACCACTACCTCCTAGTAGCATAATGTGAGATTGTTATCCCCTGGAATTGCATGAGGATTAAAGATGAGGGCTCAGGGCTAAACTGTGTGTGTGTCAGAAGTCTGCAAAAACTAAATTTCAGAACTGGATGTGATGAAGAACTCAGGAGGCTGAGGCAAGTGGATCCCGAGTTCAAGGCCAGCCGGAGCTATTTTGTGAGACTGTACTTTGAAATGAAAAGCTAAATTTGCTCTTACATATCTTCTATGATAAGGACACAAGGGGTGGCAAGGTATATGTGGATAAATACACTAAAAAACCCTGCCTCACCAATGCCTTTGCACTCTTTGGTATGGAGGAGTACCCTATGTCTCTGGCAATATTTTTCTCTGCCTAAAACAGTGCAGGAACTTTGGCATTGCAAGGCAGTATGCCCAGTGCTCACACTCTGCTTCCTTTTCTGCAGCAGAGTCAGAACTAGAGCATTTCCACAACTTTATTTGTTTATTTTGTCTGTCTTCATACCCTAGTGCATCCTCCATGAGTAGGAGATTTTTTTTCATTGCTATATTATTAGGTTCTAAATAATTTCTTAGCTAAGAGGTCAATTTTGAACAAATTTATTAATAATAACTAGAACTGTGGCAAAAGTGGTTTGGAGAGACATTAAGGAGTAGAAGTAATTGTGATTTATGAGTGCAATGGCAATGGATGTAGGATTCACACCGTGTCAGTGCCACATAGAGGGTACATGATGGCAGCCCATCTATCTGGTAAGGAAATGTGAATTTAGCCAAGAATTACAAGGTAACCAACTCATAAATGAGATTGTATTAAGCATTTTCTTTTCACCATTTGTAATTTAACACCTTTATATTAAATTGCTTGTTTTTCTTATAATTAATATCATAGTCTTCCTTATTTTTTTCTCATAAATGTAAGCTTTCTGATGACATTATGTATCTTGGAGTACTCTTATAAATCAGGAGATACCTTTGATAGCCATATATTGAGCAAAGGAGAAACACATGATACTTGTGGCAGCCGGCTACCGTCACGGTAACAGTGTGCACCAGTCATCAAATCAGGTCACTCAACAGTTTAGCGTATGTGCCAGGAGGATGACAAGAAAATCTTATTTTATTTTTCACTATCAAAATTGAAGCCCAGGCCTCTCACAGGTGAGGCAAACCCTGCATCACTGCGTTATGTCCCAGATCCTAGGGGACCTTACTGAATAGAGGCTGCTGTGCTGCTGTTGATCTCAGCAGGGCTGTCCCACATGTCTTTCATGACTCTGCTGATGCAGGCTGTAAAAACTGCGGGTACTCTGCTTCATGTTCCATTTCTTTGGGGCTACTGTATAAACACCAATTGCATTTGGACTGGTACAGAGCTCACCTGGAATGCTCCCCTCTACTCTCTTCCCTTCCTTCCCCTCCCCTCCCCTCCCCTCTCCTCCTCTCCTTTCCTCTTTCCTCTCTCTCTCTCTCTCTCTCTCCTTCCCTCCCTCCCTCTTTTCCTCCCTTCCTCCCTCCCATTCTTTTTCTAGACAGGATCTCCCTGTGTGACCCTGGCTTTCCTGGAACTCACTGTGTAAACTGGCCTTGAATTTACTTAACAGAGATCCCCTGCCTCTGCCTGGGGAGTGTTGGGATTAAGAAGCCACTACATCTTACTCCAACAGTTGCTTTCTAATAGCCATGGCAATAGCACATGAATGCATGCTCAAATAGCTAAAAAGTCCACGGCTTAGCTTCTGAACTGGCGTGCCTTATGTCTGTTTCATTGGCTAAAAGTAAGTCAACAAGGCTGAATGAACTTCAAAGTTATAGCACAAATGATGTGAGCGCAGCGAAAAGTGGAGAACTGGTATGAGTCATGTAGTCTACCATTCTGCACATCAGTGATTAGCTACAGTCTAGGAATACTCAGAGGAACTCTCTGACAGTAAGGACTGAAACAGGCTGCTTTACATGGTATCAGCTGTGCATTTATCCTAAAGGTTACAAAAACAAAAAGGCGACATATAGAATACATATTTGGGAAGATCACTGAATTCAACTACAATAAAGTGACTGTTGATGTTTTTGATGAATAATGCAGAATTATATTTATTTTTAAAATTTAGTATAAGTTTTCATATAAAACTGAAAGTATAGTCAAGTATTAAGATTGATTATTAATAGACCATTTTAGTCATTTTCTAAACATCAAATATCAGTTATTTATGTGTAAAAAAAGATGAGATGGAAATGTTTTCTTTTTCTTTTTTGTTTTAGAAAGGATTTCCCCAAGCTAGTCCTGGTGGCCCATGCCCCTCCTACTCCTCCCCACTCCCCGCTGGGATCAGGTCTAGGGCCTCAGGCATGCTAGGCCAGTGTTCTACTGTTGAGTTCCTTCTCTGCTTCTGCAGCCTTTCTTTTTATTTGTTTTATAGATTTAAAAAATATTTTCTTTAGCTTAATGATTCTTATGAATGTATTAAATAACATATATTCTCAGCATCTATAAAAACATAGGTATACTTTGTTGTTATCTTGTCTGTCCTTTTGGCATTTCGTTTGATATACTATTAATTTTAAATATTACCTCACAAACAGACTGTTTCAATATTTGACATTTCCTTTACATATGATGACTATAGATGAGCACACAGATATTTATAAAAATATAAATTTAGCAGATGATTCAAAGATTTGGAACTTAAAGTGCTAAGGTGTGACTTTCAACTATTACCAGGTTTTATTATCAGGTATTATTTTGTCTCTGCAGTTCTCCTTTGTTTCCTAAAATACAAAATATTTTGGTGAAAATTAGTAGAAATAATTTGGTTCTCTTGAAAAGCAGTATATATCTTAAGCCATAGAAACATTTTTAAAGGCTTTATATAGTATATAATTACACAGGTAATAGGAAATACATAGAGCATGCACTATTCTTACAAGCATTCCTTTTAGCACTTTAGAAGCAGAGTTCTACATACAATTAGGCTTTCTAATAATATTACCATGCAAGCTCTGGAATCAAAGTCTTGTTTCCAAACAAAAATCCAAGCAAACCAAATAAAATATTTATTGTGCATCTTCTATGCCTCAAGGCCCCAGAGATGCCACAGATGCTGTCTGTACCTTCTCAGAGCTCACGGGTTTATATCAAAGTAATAGCCTCCCAAAGACCCACATCTGAATAAGTCATGGTGCACCATAGAAAATTTTCAATGTAGACACATCCGACTCCTTTGTGCAGTTCATAATCAGGGGAAAATATGGCATCAAAATAGTTCTTCTTGGAGAAAAGAAACTCATAGTGCTTAGTGTGTATTTAATTATTACATGTCATATTAGTCATAAGTCCTTTGGAATAGGTGTGATTGAAATTTGAGCCCACTTTCCCTCAGAGGATGCTCTTTGGAAGACAAAATAAAATATTTTGAGCCCCACTTATCAAAAGTTCTCTAAAGTTAGCTGGCTGACTCCAAGTAGGCTTGCATATTCATGTAATATTACTGAGTATATTAGTCTGAGATAAGAGAGAATCAGAGTGGTGATTTATCAGTAGGATGTTGTAGAACATGTTTTAAATCTTACCGCTTGGGAGGCAGAGGCAGGTGGATTTTTGAATTTGAGGCCAGCCTGGTCTACAGAGTGAGTTCTAGGACAGCCAGGGCTACCCAGAGAAACCCTGTCTTACAAAATTCAACAAACAACCAAACCAAACAATGTTTACTATGGCTTTTCTCAGAAGTAATTTAAATAAAAGAACACCTACTTCATTACTATGAAAATAAGCTGCAATTGAAAAGTCAGTTAATTATAGAAATAAGAAAATTATGTGCAATAAAATCCAACTCCCACTAGTTTACCAAAGAGGAAACCTATATTGTAAAATATTACCTTAATATATCTGTGTGAATAATTCTGCTGTTTTATGATTAAGTACATACTAAATATTTGAGAAACATTATTCAGCTTCATTTTAGCCATTAAACACCAGAAACATTCTGACAAAAGGTTGAAAGGGAGTTGTCATCATTGATTAACGTTTTCCAAATACAGCATCATTTCTACTAGACAAAAAGACAAAACAAAAAAAACAATAAAACCTGAGGAATACAAATTTTAAAAAGGACAAAATATTAATAACATTATTTACAGATGATTGGGATTCATCTCTGGAGTCCTTAGCCTAATAAATGACCTTGAATTTCTAGGAAACAGACAGACAGTAGGGTTAATGGCCATAAGCTTAAAATGTAAAAATAAATGTAGATAGGAAAAGATAGAAAGATAGAAAAAATATGGAGAGCAAATAGTAACTTTAAACATGTGCACACAAATGTGTAAATATTTCTGTTTTTGTTTGGCATGTAGAGTCAGAGAGTTCCCAGATATGGAAGGTTTGTTAAGCCCTACTTCCGTCATTAACTCATAGGTGCATTTGGTCTATGCAGCTTATCTCTTTGTTTGTTCCCTTTTATTTCTGTACCCTTCTTTTATTTCCAAAATGACTACTAATATTTGTTATGCTTTGGGTAAGGAATGCCCCCGAAAGCTCATATGCTGAAGGCTTGGTACTGTATCAGTGTTCAGAGGATCACTGGAACTTTAACTTCTTCAGAGGATAAAATGTTTAATGCCTGAATTAGTAAGGGAGGCAATTTTGGCAGAAGTATGCCATGTGGGCTTAGTTTGAAGGGTATAACCTGTTTCTGGATCCTTCTTTGCCCATTCCCTGTGCTCTTTAGTCATCATGAGAAGAGCAGCAGCCAATGTACAGCCCCAGGTGGTCTATCTAATCACAGCCCCGAAATAATAAAGCCAAGCAACCAGAGAACAAGAGATGTAAACTTCTGAAACCATGAACCAAAATAAGAGTTTCTTCTTTTAAGTTGGTTTTCTTACAGCTTTAAAAAATAATGATGGAAATACAAGTAACACAGTAAGTATTCTCATCTTCTAGTGTTTCCCTGACAAGTATCATGGTTATTTTAATGTATGTACTTTTTTTATTTCTTATATGTACACAACTGACCTAGCCACATCTCTGTGGCAGCAATACATGAACTTTTAAGCAAATTTACTTAATTTCTATTTCCTTTGGTAAAGGAAATATATCTTTAGTCTTGTTGAAATACTTATACTATGATGATCTGCTCTTTCTGTACTGGTATGACAGAGAATGCCTTGTTAGATAGTCCAAGATGGCAAGACTGAAACTCCACCCTGGGTCATGAGTTGGAGCAGTGTATTTGTCACATAAATCTATGTCCCTGAGGAGAAACCAACCATAGACTCTAGGGACCTCACAGAGAAGGAGTAGAATGAACGGCAGGATTGCAGGAGGAAGAATTTGTAGCAATGGACTTGGTGATTTTCACAAAGCAATCCCATCCTCCCACAGACTGATAAACATTCTTGTAGTCCATGTCAATCACTCAGTGGGCTTCCAGGAGAGTGAAACCCATAGATTCAGGACCTGCTAGAGCACACGCAGCTATTCAGAGAGCAATTGCCTAGTGGAGACTTTTTTTCCCATTGGGGTGGGAGTAGTATATCCAGCCAGAGTATGAGGAACCCGAAAGTCTAAAAGAGGTCAAGGTACCACATAAAACTTAAAGCTATATAAAAATTTTGGCAGCTGTACACTGTGTCTTCTATCAAGGGCTCCTAAAGGCATCATAAATGTTCTTCCTTTTGTTTCCTCATAATCGGCATTTGAACAACATTCTGTTAGCATCCAAAGTGAGACAGACCTCCTTTCGCTTCAGTGCCTTCGTCCCAATGTAACATGCAGCTGTTAGGCATTTCCATGTTTTCAAATATATAAAACATTCATATATGCTGATTTTCTTGCCAAATCTCACAAAATTCTATTGTATTCAAAATAAGATAAGGTGTTCATAAAAGGGTGTGATTGCTTATTGCTTCAACAAGAACAGGCTGAGAAAGGTGAAGTGATCTTTATCACATTTGATGAGCTTCTTCTACTGTCTCTGTGAAGAAATTCCTGCTTTACAGCCTCAGTCAGCTGTTCAGCAGACAATGCAGGAGGAAAGACAAGGGATGACAGTGGAAGTGTCCGTTTCTCTACTGAGGAGGAAACCCAGGCCCAGTAGGGGAAATAGCGATGACTAAAGCACAGAGAGGGCCACCTCGTTCGGAAATTTTAACAGAAAGGGAAAATAGGTGACTTCCTGCACCTAATGAAGGAGGTGTACAGGGAGAGCCAAATGGGTCATGCTGTCTGTCAGTGGAAGACATAGTGGGTTACCTCTAAGTAGTAGTCTAAGCACAGAGGGAGGAATGCAGGCAGAAAGGCAGGGAGTGTACTGGGGCCCACTGGGAGTTGCCGACAGTAGCCTTGCACTAATCTTCGTGTAGAGAAAGAGGAACTTACAGGGCAGTTTAACACTACATCCATTTAGCTGTAGGTTCACTATAGTCGACTTTAAATTCAATCAGAAAGTGGTTGGCTACCCCCATAAAATTTATAGTACTATTGTACCCATGGGTATGTCCTGCAATGCTGGGTCATTATTGTGGTTCACAAGGCTCATATGTGAGTAAGGCAGTGGATGACATTTCTTCACCAGAAACCTTCATAAAAATTCTAGCATGAAGAAAGCTAGCCATCATGGAGGAAACTTCTTGGTCACTTTGACCTGATTTCTCTGTGTCCTGTGACCAAAATGTACAGTGTTTTCAGCAATAGAATCTTGCTATCAAGTTTTAGTGGGAAACCAAGAACAATGACAAGAGTGTGTATTTTTAGGACATTTCTGGGACACCTCAGCCCTAGCACTGAGCTTTTTATTTTGCAACCTATGGATTCCCTATGGATTCTAGGTTAGTACAACTTCTTGTGTAGAGCAGTCCAATTAAATCTTTTAATATGAACACACACACACACACACAGAAAGAGAGAGAGAGAGAGGAAGGTTCAAAGACAGTGGGCTTATATATGACTTTATCAAATAGCCATGGAGTTTGGTATGCACTTAAGCACCCTCCTATGCTATTGTGATAGGCCAAGAAAGTGCAGAGGTTCTTCAATCTTGTATTCTTCCTGAGGCTATTTCAGGCTTAACTAGAATTTGGTGACCTTTATAGAGAATGCATGAACAATTACCCAGCTCTATTATAGGAGCCCAATGTCAGGATGTCTAAGCTAATTTACCTGTTAAATTTCCTGCTTATAGAAACCTTCCTCTCTAACCACATATCTTAGCTTCCGTCCAATTGCTTGCTTATGTGAAGTATTCCATCCCTCCTGAAGCTGTGGAGTGAGATGCCAGGATGTTGATTATGCCTTCAAAAGCCTCATATCCTGGACAATTGGGCTATACCTAGGTCCCCAAATATCTGGGTGTAGTCCCAGCTGGATGTATTAATGACTGTCAGGGGCTAGGAACTGGTTTTTGTGCTCATCGCTGCTGGTCTTTCTGTAACACTATACTCTCATTTCTCTTGCCCCACTTAAACCTCATTGCCCATTATTCCCCATTCCCCTCTTCAGATCACATATTATATTATAACTCTATCTACACATTTTTCTTATTTTTATTTGATCATTTAATATCACATTTGTATGAGTCATTTATTATTCAGCTCAGCATTGTAAAAAATGACACATTTATATATGTGATCTAAACACATTTCTTTAAATTAGAATGCCATTATAGAGGATCAGAGAATGGAGGAAATAAAATGATTTAATATTCTCTGAAGAACTGAGTGTTCATCTTCTATGACAAATACTTATTAGGTTTATTGGAAATCCTGAGTCTAAATATCAGCTCTGACACATTGTTAATAATGATGTTTTGCTCTTTCTAAAACTCAGTTTCCTCAACAATGAAGTGTGTCATAGGACTGAAGTCAGAACCAGATGAGGTCAAAGTAAACTGACCTGTGTGAGCAGCTAATTCAGAGTATCATGTCATCCATGACTTACATTCACCAAGAAAAAAGAAGGCAAGATGAACAGCAATTTAGAGGAGCAGATATATATTCAACCCAAGGGTTTCTACTACAAATATTTTGTAGTCTTGCATTTAGAGAACACTGGAGCATATACTAGTGTAGAGGACAAATGTCTAAAGTTCATCATTTTGGATTTTACTAAAGAATCATGAATTTATTTATAAATATGTCAAAGATTTAAGAACAAAGTCTAATACAGACATCACTGTAAATTAAGTAATATATTAGTTAAAATCAGCTCTAATATTTGGGAGAACTACAGAAGATAAACTGTAGAGGGGGATAAGCCACCCCTGTCCTTCTCAAACTCAGTGCTGCCTCTGTTAGTACAACGATCACAGGGTTTTGGGGGGAGGCTTTGCTTCCATAAGGACCATGCCATGGCTTAGCCCCATTGCATGGGCTATCAATAGCAAGGACAGAGGCTGAGTCTTGGTTTCTGAAACCACTGACTGAACAGATCAACGAGTCAGCAGCTGCTACAAAGTTGATTAAGTCAGACATGTCTAATGGGAGGGGGATGAGAGAGTTATGAATTCTCACTGGCACTGAAACATGTTTTTATGAATTTACCTTCTTCTCAGGCTGATAGCATCATGGCAAACAGCACCACACAGAAGTTAGCAAATATATGAATTATCATCACGGAATTTTGTGGATTATTGAACCAAGGGATCCACTTTACAATGAGAAATGTATTGTGATTAATATGTTAATATGGGGGTCACTGCTTAGAGAAATGCTAGCATGTATTGCAACAGCCAGAAGTGTCCAGTATAATGGAATATCAAATGACACTAAAGTCACAGACAATATGATAGTTTGAAGATGATAATCTGAGAGTTTGGGTTATTCCCTTTACAAGTATTGGGTAAGATTAACTGTGACATCCATTATAATGCTTCGTTTTTCCACAGGAAAAATTTTCAGTTACAGGGATCACACAGGGATGGATCCTCTCACCATCCCTCCTGCTCCCATTTCTTACTACTATGTATTTAGTTTGTATTCATCATTTCCTGGGGACAAGTAGTCAAGGAAATGAGCCACTGTACTGTGATAGATAATTACAGGAGAATATAAGTCTATTTATCCAAAAGAAGTCAAAGAAAATAGTATAGTGTTCTTAGATAGTTCACTTGGTAGTCCTTCCAAGATCAGTGATAGCTATAAATGAGAAAACGCATTGTGCATAGCCTGCTAGACACATGAAAACCGACATTCAGAAGGTGAGGTAAGTTTCAGCCTCGGGATATAAGAGTCAAGAGAGGAGCTTGTTCTACTACTTTCTGTATTCCGATTTTCAAAGGAAAACTGATTTGACTTGTTCTTTGGAGAAGCAGCATTAACAGCAGGTGAACCTAATGCAGAGTGTTAGAAATGAGCCTGAAGAGGGGGACAGCCACGCAAATGCTGCTGTTTCTTTGCATATACATACATACATACATACATACATACATACATACATACATACATACATATATATCACTTCAGGTGAAAATTCAAACTCTATGGATTTGCATTGTATTTTGACATATTTGTAAGTTCTTTTTTTAAAATCAAAGAAGCGTTATTTTATTATTTTGCCTGCGTACAGAGCAGGCTAGATGTGCCAGAGAATTCTTACCACAGACCAGAGTTCAAGCACTGACCTACAGAAGCTGGGGTATAAACACTGGTTTCTTCATTCCAAGATAGGGATAACTGCAAGACATTCATTTAACATCTCTTACCAGAGACTAGTGAAGATTTTCCTTCAGGTGTCTACAGTGGTAATTTACTTGGTTGCACATGCTTTATCTGTTCATTTCCATTGTCTAACTTGCCATTATCCCATTTTCTTGGGACCATTATCTAACTTGGAATCAAATGATCATTTTAAGAACTTCTGGATAAATCCAAATGAGCATATTAGGGGCGGGGAAGGGGTGATCTTATTTTGCATGTGTTAAATTTGGGTGTAAGAGTGCTGTGTAGATGTGGATCAGTCATCACTTTGTTCCTACATAACAGAATTTCAGAGAAAATTTTGATAAACTAGGGAGTGTTTTCCTTCTTTTCTCTCCCCTTTAAACACACCATTTTGAGTGTTAGCTTTTAGAAGAAGGGCTGTATTCAGATGTTGCTGTAGTGATGAGTCTGCATTTCAGGGCTATAGGTACATAACACTGTATATGAGTGCTCTTTGCTTTCTTCCTCCTGTAGAGTCTTATGTGTTCTATTCCTTTACATGCTTCAAACACTTTCTTAACTTCATTTTACAAACAAGTTCCAATGTCTAAGAACTATTGGGGAGTTAAATTGGCAAGAGTTTAGCTACTCTTCTAGAGGAACAGAACAAATAGTGTGTGTGCATGTGAGTGTGTAAATATATATGTGTGTGTTCCCAAGCACTCCTACTTAGCCTTCCCGGAGAACCTTATTGCCATTATTCTACTGAAATTTATTTTACTCAGGGTACCAGTGAGTTCAGGGATTACAATGTCCTTTCTTTTGAGAATACGCTGTGTGGAAAGATTTCTTTTACAGGAAAATTTAAAAGGTGCAAGTGTGTCCATAGCAGCCAACTTTGTTCAGAAAGCAAATTGATGGAGACTTGATAAAGAAAAGACATTTTTCTTTACCTCCCTTTTCCTTTAGGAGGGAAGACACCTCCCGCCAAGAGAGTCTTCAGTCACTTTCTCTTTTATTTCTCAATGGCAGAACCAGTTCATACATGTCAGTGAATGAGATGTAACTCAGCTTTCCTGAGGTTAGTAAGTACCTGACTGACAGCAAAAGCAGTGAGAGTAGTTTGGAAGTGGGAAGCACATATCTTGTATCCTAAATGAGAGCTGGAAATGACATATGAAGAGTTGGATCGATCAATTTGAAGATCAAAGGAATATTCAAATGCAGAGATTTAGAATTTCAGCTTTTAACACATTAGGTGTCATTTAAAGCAAGAGAATTAGAAGAAATTACTTGAGGGCTGAATGTTGATGATAAGAAACCCAGAGACTGAAATAATTGCAATACTCAGAAGAAGCGGAGAGGGACGAACAGCGTTGAAGCAGGAAGCAATCAAAGAATGGGCAGCCTAGGAGAAGAGAAGCTTCAAAGAGAGGAGATGTGATATCAAATATGCCTCAAAGATGAAGGTGAGATGATACTCTTGGATGGCAAATGCAAAAGGTGTTTAAGTAGAGTAATTGCGATTAAGTTATCTCATCATGTGCGCGTGCACGCGCGCGCACACACACACACACACACACATTTATTTTGTTTTTCTGGAGCAGTGGTTCCCAACTTTGCTAGTGCTTCCACCCTTTAATACAGTGTATCATGCTGTGGTGATGTGGTGATACCCAACCATAAAATTGTTTTTAGTACTATTTCCTACCTGTAATTTTGTTATGGATAAGAATTAGACTGAAAAATAACTATTTTCCAAGAGTTTAAATGGCAGCTGCGAAAGAGTCATTTGATCTTCAAACGGGTCCCCATCCACAGGTTGAGAACTTCTGCTCTGGAGGATCCTGAACAGCAGAGATTATGGAACCAAGAGTAGGAATGCTGCTGTGATTTATGTTATGTGGTTCATTAACCCTTGCAACTGGTTTTTGGGAGGAGTTTGGAAAGGTTAGAAAGAACAGACTGGATTAGAATGTTAAAATCAGAGCTTAATGGATGAGTCTGCTGTAATCTAAGAATACCAAAATGTAGATAGGAATGTGTACAGTTCAAGTTATACTCACAGAAGTTAGGCAAGAAATGATGGTTTTACTGGGAACTAGACCAGAGGCCTCCCATGTTCCATTCTGGCAAATAATTTGTTCAGTCTTGGTTGTGTGTAGTAAAGAGGCCAGCGGGCCACGTTCAGTTATTTTGTGTGATTCTGAGTTTAAATTTCAAGGTACCACTACACTCACGGTATGTATGCCAAGGGTGTTGCTCTCTCTTTTATAGTATATGTATTATATATAATATTATATATGCACATATATAATATAAACATAATGAGTATACCACAAATTATTATTTGACACATCATATAAATATATAATTTATATATTTATAAATTATATTATATAGATATTATATATAATTATATAAATGCATATTATATAGATATTAAAATTTTTTCAATTATCATTGAAAAACAGAATTGAAATTTTGAACTTCCAATTTGGCCTGAAAGAAACATGTATAAAATTAGGGCCAGTGAAGGCATAGTTGCTAAATAGATTAGAACCTCTAAAAGGAAGCTAAGTATTTTGCTTTGGCATATGATACAACATGTCCCGAGAGTGCTCTGTCTAGACTGCACTTATTGCCAAGTCAAGAGTGTTAAGAGGTAAAAAACGTTTGAAAGACCTTCCCTTGACAAATCCGTTCCTGTAGGAACCTTGTTGCAGAAGGATACTTAGAAAGTGGTTTTCCAGGATTCATTTCACCATGCCTAGCCATCCAGGTACTTGAAAACAGCTGTAGCTATGGTTCAAGGGGCCTAGCTAATGTCAAACTGGTAGTACAATCCAGCTAAACTTTCTGTTCATTCCCTTTCTTACCTCCAGCATGACCAACTGCATCAGGTTTCTGTTGCCATGCCTTCTCTACAGTGACAGAAAGCTCAAACTATGAGCCCAAACAAACCAAAGCAAAAAACCAGAAAACCCCTTCTTGTCTTAAGTCACCTTTTGCTGGATATTTGATCCTGGCACCCAGAAAATAGTACATCTGTCTTAAAATTGTTTGTTCTAAGTTACATAATATAACCTTCCTTCCTTTGCCTTTGTGTGTGTGTGTCTGCTAGTCAAGAGTAGAAAAAGACAAGATCTCCTGACTAAATAGGGAGCATGGGGACCTTGGGGGAGAGTTGAAGGGAGAGGGGAGAGGCAGGGAGGGGAGCAGAGAAAAATGTAGCGCTCAATAAAAATCAATTAAAAAATAAAAGAAAAAAAAAGATACAGGAAAAAAAAAAGAGTTGCCTTGAATCTCGAAGATTTTCCACCTGGACGTTTTAAGCCGTGTTGGATCTTTGGAGACTTCCGGAAATTCACTAAATGAATTTTTCATTGTAAGACAGACATAGACCTGTGGGAGCTAGAAGTGGAATATTATCTTTTGAACTGAAATTTTGTCTGGACTCTTGTGCCAAACTGTGAGTTGACAGGTGGTTGTACTTAGGAAGGAGTGATTCTATCATGAAGGCTTTGGCTTCATCAACGGGAGAACCCATGAGGACACTGATGCTAATATTCGGGGAACAGGAAATAGGTAGGGTCTGCTGGCAGAAGTAGGTCATTTGGGGACTGCCTTTGAAGTTTTTCCTGGCCCCTTCATAGATCTCTACTTTCCAGCCGTCAGCTCCTCCACCTCATGTTCCTGTTGACAGGTTATCCATCACGTCAGGTTCAAAGCAATGTAAAGAGACTTCTAAAAGCATGCACTCTGCAAATCCTCTTCTTTTTGATTACTCTAGTTTATATTTTCTCAACAAGTGAAAATCTGGTAGAAGAACCAGCCCAACTCTATCTTTGGCCCAGAAGCCATCTTGTTACAAGGTCAAATTAAGTTCACTTCTGTTTTCTGTAAAATATGTTTCTATGTCTTAGAATTTGACCTGATTATATCTATTATACCTTCAGCCTTTCTGTAATTTGATTCGTTCTTTACCCTGACTGAGGCTTGACCTACACCTACCCTCCTAGTAAGATAGTGTTTGGCCAAATAATTTTGAGATGCTCTGCCAAGTTCCGACGGAATCAAAATTCCTCTGAAATTCCCCAGCACTTGGGAAGCCCTAGTCTGGTGGTTTTGTGGTTATAAAGGCTCAGAGTTGTCATCTCAGATATAAATCTTGCTTAATTTGACCAAAAAATTTGGGTAAGTATCCTTACTCTCATTCAGTGGGATTAACACCACCTGTTTGGTGAGAAGTGGATGGAACTTAGCATGCCTCTATATTCTGAGAAATATAAGGTTTTATAGTAAAAGATGTGCACCCTATGATAGCCCTGTGGAAAAATCAGGCCTTACTTTTATGAACAATATATGTGCTCAGTTTCAGTTAATAAAGACATTTATTTGTAATTTTTTGCAGAAATGTGACAAATCCTAGGAGGTAAGCCTTATTAGTTTAACAATTTCAGTCATCACTGAGGAACAAACATTATTTGCTGTTAGGCAAATAATGTAAAATTTGTGTAAAATTGTAAGCTGAACATGACACTACACTGACATTGTATTTTTGGAATTTTTAAGTAAAAAATCCTAATTCATTCAGGGAATATATTTTAAACTAAATACCCATAGATCTCTTATATTCTCTTATATATTTGTATGTTCTCTGAACACTGTCTTGCTCTTCTTTATAGAAGTTTATAGGTTGTCTAATCAAATTTAATTTGATTTTCCTCTGAATTTCTTTCATTGTACTATTACTACACAGCTGACCAATTTATTAAAATGTTGTACTATTGGTTCTTCTTATAGATTAACTCTAATTTTAGCAGAGGATATTTCTCTCCAACTGTTCATACGCCATGATATTTGTTACAGTTGTTGATAACATTTGTTCTGATTTCTCTATAAGAAATAACATATAATATTCACATTTAATGCTGTCCCATGAGTATACCAAAATTCATGGGCTGTAACAGAAACTGCAAGAGAATAAAATCTACAGCACTGATTCTCTTCTCTCTTGAGATGAGAAGATTCTAGTAAGTTACCACAATTTCATTTTATGAATAACAGAACTTATTTTCTATATTTAACACAAAAATATTTCACATATTTCAGCTATGTAGTAGATCCCTGTTAGTATGAAAATATTTGTGTCATATTTCCTTTGTTTCAGGATATTGTGGTTAGAAGCCATCTTCCAGAAAACTGATCATTATTTTGTTCAGAGATTTGGAATGGCCATGTCTGGACATCTTGTCCTGTTTTGGGTTTTGGACAAGAAGTAGCCTCAGGACCAGGCAATAGATTAATAAATTACAATTACAAAGCTTAAGACAGAAAGTTAAAAACATTTTGAACTTGTAAAGGTTAAGCCACATCTTTTTGCTTTTATTTTTCTTACCACCATCCCTTCTATTACAACAGAGGACACAGAGGGAAACTACTTTACAACTGTGAGCACAATACAGGAAAGATGAGATAAGGAAAAAGAACAGGGATCAAGACCAAGGTGCCTCAATGAGTAAAAATATGATAAATATTTGAAATCCAAAATTCATTACCATGGCTAATGCACAACAGTATTTTCTAGGAAACTATGTCAATTGAAAAGGTATGGTTTTGTTCTTGAGTAAGAATGAAATTATTAGCCAGTTCCCTTGAAGGTTTGTATCAAAAACAAAGCCAGAGCATTCTCTTAGAGAGCAACGGATAAAAATACAAGCAGTTGAACAATCATTGAAAGGTAGTTTTGGAAACTTTGTAGTGGGAAAGCAAATAAAAAAATGCATTAGCTGTGCATAGACTGTTCAAAGAGGTCCCATTAACATTGTTGCTCAACAGATTTTTGACAGACTCAAGTTACAAAAATGAGGGATTAAAGTTGCTGTCAGTTCCAACACCAGAATGGGGCCAAATGAAATTTGGAAGTACTTAGGAAGTACAGATGCTGATTCAAAAGCTTCCCAGTGCTATAGAGCCTGAACATTCTGTGACCCCCATCGGGATGATGCAGCAGGATAGTTATAATTTTTGTGGCTTTGAGATTTGTGATGCGAGAGTGGTAGATATGTCTCCATCACTTGGTTTACAATACTGTACTCTAAATGCAGAAACACGTTCATCCTTTCTGTATTGTGAGAATACCCTACATGACTGAAGAAACTTTATTGTCAATTGTTTAATAGTATCTTACAAAAAAAATTCTCTTCATGACAAAGAACATCTAACCCCTGACATTCTGATGATGCTTGAACAGTATAAAAATCAGTTTCATATTTCTTCCCTGGGAAGTTAATAGCCTGGGCACTTAACTGTTAGTATGCTGCATGATTTTCACTGGAGCATCTCTATCTTAGATGTGGAAGATCATCTTTGGGGTTAAGGTTAATTTGGAAAGGAATTCTGTTACTTCTTATAGCAATATCCAATTAGTTATATCTCTTTGAAACCTTAGAGCTAGACAAGTAAAGACAATTACTTCCCCATTCTTATTAGAGTAAAGAAGAAATAGACAAGGAGCTCTAACTGGTCCCTGAAATCTCTTCTGAAACAAACCTCTCAGGTGGGTCTAGTATGTAAGAAATACCCAATACATCCCTTGTCAAGAGATAGATGATGCATTGGCTTGTTCATTGAGTTAGGTGATTCTTGAACTAAAGTTTTGTAAACATGAAATCTGAGGAGTCCAGTACAGAGCTCAAAAAAGCAAATTACTTGGGCTATGGTGAATAGTAGCTCTGATAATATCTTCCTTAGGGTTTATATTTCTAACAATATCCAAGAAGGAAAAGTCAACTCCTTTGAGAAAATTATGATTTTTTTCCATACACGATCTAGCGGTACTTACAAAAGCACACATGTTTTCATTTGTCCTTTCTATGATGAAGAATTTGAGAGTGACAAAATTTCATTGCTTAGTCTACACAGATATTAGCAGTTGAATCAGTATTCTAGTTCCTGATGTCTGAATTTGGAGGCTTATTTAAAAATAGTATAAATCAAACAGTATTTAACCCCTTGCATTTTTTTAAATGCTGTAATGTGATTTCAGAAATGCATAATCCTTACCCACTATTGGAAATTCACTTCATGACTTTTTGTTTTGTTTTTCTATGTTTAGGCATTTTTCTTGCTGTGGTGTTTTGATTTTTTTGGATGCTTTTTTTTGTATTTTCTGGGTATTTTTGTTTGTTTTTGAAAGATAGAAAGAATGAGAAAGAGAAAGAAATAGTATAAAATGGAGTGCATTGGAAGGTAGGGAGGGTCTGAGAGAAGTTGGGCAAGGGGAAACATTATCAAAATTTATTGTATGAAAACAATTTTAATTAAAATATAACCATAAGTAATAAAGAAACACTAATATTGAATGACTCTCCTTACCTGAAATACTAATATTCCCATAACTTCAATGGTCCCATATGCATGAATATACTCTTAACTCGAACTTTCCCTATCTGGAACTTCAATATTTTCAACTTTCCCTTGACCTTCACACAGTCTTGAAGGAACCACACCCAATATAATGCAAACTCTACTCTTGTTTATTAAGATGGATAATAGTGATGGTTAACTTTACAGGATCTAGAACCACAGAGGAGACAAATCTCCAGGCATGCTTGTGCAAGGTTGTCCAGATTAGATTGTCTGAGGTAGGGCCAACAACCCTAGGTGTAAGTGACACCATTCCATGGGCCAAGGTCCTACACTCCACTATCAAAGAGAAGGCCAGGGGGAATCTAATCACTCATTCTCGCTGCTTCTTGAGTGTGGATACAATGTAGCTAGCTGACTCAGGCTCTTGTTGCTGTAACTTCTCCATCAAGACAGACAAACTTTCAAAAGTGAGCAAAAATTAAACTTTCCCTAATTTCCTCCCGTCAGGTATTTCATTACAACAACAGGATGAGTAACTAACACATCTTCACAACTCTGTCCATTTTTGTCTCATTGTCCATCATGCCTGTGGCTAGCTCCAGCCACACTCTGCCTCCTGATACTATGCCACTGATGAATGATTGTCAGCTTCTTATTCAACGGCCACCAATGGAGACATACCTACTGCCATGCCTTCCCACCACTGTGGAGCCAACACTCTGGAACTATGAGTCACAAGAAAACTTTTCTTACTACTGAGTTGTTTCAGTCAAGTGTTTTGGTCACAGTGGTGTTAAAGTAACTGATACCATTTGGTGAGGCATGCACTATAGTTACTACTTTATTTCAAGCATGGAAAGAGTTGATGTGAGATGTGTGCAGTTTATGACATCTAATAAAGATGAAATCATTTTATATGTAGTTTCCCATTTCAAACCTCTGGGGCTTAAATATTTTAATGAGAAAAGTCTCCAATGTGAACAGTTGTAATAGGGTGGTCAAGGTAGATAGGTCCTGCCATTTTTGAATCCACATTTTATCCAGTTCTCCACAAAGTCAGAGTTGAAAAAAAAAGATGCATGTTTCAGCAGCATCCTCTCAGATTTTCCAAGATGAGGTAGATGAAGAGGACCCCCCCCCCAACATTTTACTCTGTTGTTTAAAGTGTTTGTATTTGAAGAATCAGCTTGTGGGGTTTATATAAGCAGCAACAAGGAAAAGGGCTGAGAAGAAGGCTTAGTAGGCAAATTGCTTGCCACTCAATCATGAAGACTTGAATTTGAATGCCTAGAACCCACTGTAAGCCAGGGATAGTGCCCCCTGTAATCTTATTGCCAAATTAAGATGGGAAATGAAAAGGGGAGAATATTGGAATCTGAAGGGGCAGCTACCTTTCTGTACATAATGCAAACAAGAGACCGTGAATCAAATCAGATGAGAAGCAAAGATTAGTACCCAAGGTGATCATCTCACCTACAGGCATGTACTAAATGTGCACCCACATTGACATATGTGACTATGCACAGGTACACACACACACACACACACACACACACACACAGAGAGAGAGAGAGAGAGAGAGAGAGAGAGAGAGCGCAAGCAGAATATGGGAAGAACTGGTGGGTGTTCTCTTTCATAGTCCAGGCACAGGCTGATTCCCATTCTCACTAGTAGAGGACAGGTTGAGAGTTTAGCACTCGGCCTGAATTTCTAGGCTGTCTTGACCTGCGCCCACTGCTTTTGGTTTTTAGAGTGTGGGGAATGGCTGGGTTTCTGTTTCACTCACTTATGAAATGTATCTCTAAGAATTTCTAAATGATCTAATTAAGGTATTTGCATTTTCCCACACACTTACTATTGCAGCCGTGAGAAGAAACTGGAAGGATAATCTCAGATTCTTCTTCGTCCTTTAGCTCTTCTGCAAACGCAGTCTCACTTTTACTTAGAAAAATGAATGAGCACAAAGACAGTTGTTCTAGCATTAACAATTTTAATATCTTATTTGATTGGATACAGTTACATCTCCCACTTCTGTCATCTATACTTTTCTTAGGGTAAATTGCTAACTAAAGCCATGCCTGCCTTGAGCCACTGTTTTTGTTTTCTTTTTTTTAAATATTTATTTATTATGTATACAATATTCTGTCTGCGTGTATGTCTGCAGGCCAGAAGAGGGCACCAGACCTCATTACAGATGGTTGTGAGCCACCATGTGGTTGGTGGGAATTGAACTCAGGACCTTTGGAAGAACAGTCAGTGCTCTTAACCGCTGAGCCATCTCTCCAGACCCACTGTTGTTAAGCACAGCTATGCTTTGTCTTTTCCTGGGACATCCTCCTGCCTTTCTTTCTGCCTCAATGAGAAGGGTACATTTGTTCCAGGAACATTTTTATTTATTTTTTGAGATGAATGACTGGCAACAGTTATTTTTTTCTACTCACTTGGTTCCAGAGGAAGTGCTCAAATTAAACCAATGGGACTCTTATTTGAGTATTCATTCATGTTTGTCGTATAAATTGGAGGAGAAAAATAATTTTCACTGTTGAAACATAAAATAAATTAGACATAATGGTACATAAAAGGCAAATCATAACCACTCTCTTGAAAACTAATGTCTTTTACAGGATATGAAGCCATTAGTAAAAGGAAATTGTCACAACATTTTTAACCTATTCTGGTTTCCATGCTCCATCAACAGAGCCCCACTCTGATGCTCTCATTGGGAGGAGCTGGTGACAATGATTAAATACATTGCATTGTTAGAAACTTAGTTACTGAACATGACACAGAGACACCTTTTTTTGTGAGACTTACAGGGTCTCTTAGTGTTCTGTTTCTTGAACTCCGGAAGTATTTTTAGTGGCATGGTTTTGTTGCAACATTCGGTGTCCTCAATGGGCCATGTGACCTCTGGGAATGCTAGCTCATGTTTACAGAAATAGGAGCACAGAGCGCTGTGCTAGTCATCACACAGCTCTTCGGGGCTGGCAGACTGCATTAGGCTTGAAGAACGCACATAATGCACTTACCAGATTTGCAAGTAAATGGGCTCTCCTGTAATTGTGTTAGGAAAGCCAGGGTGGAAGCTGCAGAATTCCAAGTGAGATGCAAATCTAACCCTCAGCCAAGGAGACTTTGTACTGTTCTAGTCATCAGGATGTCCTCTACATCACTGGTCCCCTTCTAGCTCTGTGGGTAATACCTTCAAGTTTGACAGCTCATTGAAATGCCTTTCACACATGGTGCCGGGCATGAAACTTAGTACGTTGATTCTCCAGGTGTGCAGCAAGGCCTCCTGAAGTGCCTTTGGATGTGTATTATTTAAAATACACGTGGAATTTGTAGGCACTCACGCATACACATAAAATAACAATAAATATGGTTTGAAAGACTATAAGATAATTTTTGTCATTTTGTATAAAAAATTATATGTTAAAAGTTAATTGTTAATATTGAGGACTCACAGAAAGCTCCAACATAATTTAAAAAATTAAAACTTAGTAGAGAAATAAACACGTACGCTATACTCTCAGGAAGAAGCACACTTGTATCTAAAAGTTGAGTTGAAACAATGCTCGGATGCTTTCTTTTATATATTGGAGTATTAGAAATACAAAGATATGATAATTTTAAATAACTTAGTATGACAGATTTTCCCAGAATGTACTGCTTTCTTTATGGTAAAGTGATTTTACCATTTCGTGAGCAAGCACAGTTAAACTTAAATTATATATACTCAATCCACTTTCGTACTTATTCTCTCACCTACAACTGACACATAATCTATGGTGTTCCTTATGAGAGTGCTTAAAAAGCAGAATATTAGAAACTCATATGTGCCCTTCTCTGCACCATTATGACTAAGTAGGATAAGGAGACCCGTATGCTCGCATACCCACGGCAGCTTGCCCAGGTGCAAAGAAGAAACAGGTGGCTGTACCCGTCAGTCTAGCACTATCATGGTGAGCAAATACATGGTGTGTGTGTGTGTGTGTGTGTGTGTGTGTGTGTGTGAGAGAGAGAGAGAGAGAGAGAGAGAGAGAGAGAATGATTCATTTCCTGTGAACCTGTGAACAGAAGCAGATCTGAGAGGTAAAAGTGGTGAGAAGTGGGCTGAGGAATGCGGCTTGTTTGCCTTCCAGGGCCAAACAAGGTGATGTTTGGTTCTGGGCTGCTGTCAGGGTCCATGTCTGGGTCCATGGCCCTCCTACAGTCTCAGTATGTGTTGATGTCAGTGACTCCTGATACCATTAAAGGCTGAGAGGATAGGACTATACAGAGTTGGTCCTGCCTTTCACCCTCTGCATGTACTCTGGAGAACAGGCCTGAAACCTCACCTGGGCAGCACAGTAGAACTGACCCTGTAGACACGGCATCAGTGAGTCAGTTTAAGAATGTAAGCATGGGAGATCTGGCCCCACCCCTCATCTGCCATATGGTAGCATGAGAGAGGGAACGATGCCCTACCCCAACCCCTCTCCTGCCCGTTACTACCTGTGGCAGGTGGGAGAGCTGGCACAGAGGTTTTGAGAGCAGGAGGATTGTCCCTACCCCTAGTCAGCTGCATCCCTCAGAAGAGAAGTCCATGGACCTCACCTGAGCAACACAATAGAGCTAGTGTTGGTGGCATATGTGTGGGAGAGCCAACCCTCAGGGCATGAAAGAATGGGAGCTGTCCCACTGCTTTGCTTATTGCTGTATAGGGTGAACTAGCCAGGCAGTGCTGGAAAGCTCACCCTAGTCATGAGGAGAGGGGAGAGCTGGCAGACTGACCAACCCAGAACCCTGGTTATGAAGTGACCTACCCCAACATCTACCCTATCTATGATCTGCTGGAGCACAGAAAGGTCCTGCAGACCCAAAGATGTAGGGTCTCCATGACACAGGGCACAACAGAATACCCAAGTGGAGTCCTAGTGAAGGTCCAGTATTGAAGATGTATCAGAGACCAGAGGCCACAAACCGGACCAATGGCTCTTTGCAATGAACACTTACAAGTAAAGATGTTCATACTAAAGGATTTACTTAGTCACACTACAGCTTCCATGATGAGCTCTCTCTCTCTCTCCCTCTTCTTTTTATAAGGACCCACAGTTTTGAATCTGTTCCATTTTGACTGAAGATCAGAGCGTTCAGACCTATTCTTACTTCTCAAGGATGAACAAAAGGATGTTTGACCAAGGGTGTGGTTACTGACTGCCCTATTCTTCACAGGCCAGTCAACAGGATGTTTGACTTAGGGTGTGGTTACCAGGTGTTTTGAGATATACAGAGGTGTTATGCTTGCTTGTTCTTTGTATCATGGAAGTCTTATGCCTTCCCCTTTTTATTGGGGGCATTTAAGGACTGTGAGTAAGAAACTCAGAACTTTTTGTTATGGTGTTCACTGGAAGCTCTCCCAACTCTGTCTCTTGTCTATTTCTTTCCTTAATCCACACTCCCCTTCTCAGGAACATACAGACCAGTTGGGCCGGATCTGACATTTTTTTTCTCTAAAATTTTATTTTATTATATTTTGGGGAGGTTACAAGGGCAGATATGAAGGTATAGGGAGATGAAGAGGATCGAGATGCATGATGTGAAAGACAAAGAATAAATAAAAGAAAGTTAAAAGAAACTTGTAAGCATTCATCCATTAAGTTATAATCAAACTGGGTAACTCATTCTATGAAATTCTTTGGCATAAAGCAATGGTAAACATGGCGGTGCATGTAGCTCTATGGTAGGGTATGGATGTCTTTGAGTGCATGCTCTGTAGTAAACTAGCTGGGTTTTATGGTAGTTCAATTTGAATAGTTTTGAGAAATGTCTGAACTGATTTCTACAATGGCTGTATTAAAGGACACCATCTCCAACGGTGAATAATGGTTCCTTTCTCTGTACTTACTTTCCAATATTTGTTGTCAGATTTGTCAATGATTACTGTTCAGACTTGGGTGAGGTAGTACCTTGAAGAAGTTTTGATTTGCATCCCCTGAGGGCTGAGGTTATTGAACACTTTCAGTTTTGGTGGCAAATAATGTATAAAATATATTCAATAGTGGAAGTGTAAAATACCATATGAAGCTCCACGGCTTCCATTCTAAATGACCATTCTAACTCAATAGAAGTCCAATGGGAGGCATAGATTTTGAGTCCAGTTATTTTAGATGTGTGATGATTTTTGTTTGCAAGATTTTTTAAAGTTTATAAGACAATTCTTGGCATAGTTTAGGAAGAGTCAGTGATTGGAATAAAGAATGATACATATACTGTAAAATCTTTATGCAAAATTAAAAAGGCAATATATGTAAATATATAGAAACATGCATATAGACAAATAAAATATACATCTTTGCTTCTACAGATAAAGCTATTTTTAAGGAAAACTGGGAATCATTGGAAAGAATGTAAGTCACAGACAGCACAGGTCACCTTTGGTCAAAGCACCAGTGGGCACTTTGATTTTATTTCTGGTACTAGTTTTTTGGACTGTATGAAGAAAGAACTGCTATGTTATTTGTATAACTAAGAAGAAATCATCATATAAGATAATATCATCAAGAAAATGAGCATTAAAAACCACAGCACCTTATCGTTGTTCACTGAATAAAGTAAAAGTAATGACAAAAAGAATTACTCATTTGAAAATTTATATTCCTTTCTAACCACTATTCAACTAATGGATTACATTTTTGTTGAGGAATTTGAAAATAGGAATGAGATGCACTTTGAAACTAAGAAAAGGAAGATACAAACACTGAACTTTAGGATTTACTATAAATAAACCACATCACTGTCCTCTTTGCCAGAAACTCCACATAAAAAGACATGAATTTAGCTTTAACAACCTGAAGTGAAAATCTTCACTAAAGGCACTCAGAGCCAGGTTCTTTTTTATCAATTAAATGATGTCTATAGAAAGATCAGTTGCAATAATTAAATAGTTTAAATATTTAAAAAATCTTCATTTAGGACTGAGCAAAGGTTTTTAACTGATAAAGCAATTGTCTCCAACCATGAAGACTGACATTCCTACCGCCACAACCTGTGTAAAAAGTCAGACCAGCAGCACATACAGATGACGGTAAGAGGGAGGTGGAGACAGGTGAAACCTGGACTTGCTGCTTGCCTAGCTAGCCTGACCTTCTTGTCAAGCGTCCAGGCCAAGGAAAGTCATTTCCTCAACTACGACAGCAAGTTAGAAGGCTCCTGAGGAACAGTACTGCAGATTGCCCTTTGACCGTAATGTGTAGATACTATCACAGCCATGTGATAATTACTAAAAAGCAAAAAAAGCATAGAATTAATGAAGGAGTCTGAATTCAACACAAAGCGCTGCAAAATATTGAATTAAAACTCACACCTTCATATAACAGACCATCACAAAAGATTTGGAAAAACAAACAAAAATTGGAATTTTTCTTCTACAATGAGAAGTCGTAATTATGTATTAGAAAATATTTCAAAGGTCTCATGGAAATAAGACATTGCTGAGACATGTGAGCATATTCAGAGAAGAATAGGGCAACACTAACAAATACTATTCCAAATGATACCTTGGGTCCTTAAGATCTCTAACTCAGAGGCAATGGGTATGATCCTGAGGCTTATTCACATCTTGTTCTCCCATCTTGTCAATGATGGGTAGAATGTTTAGCAATGGGAGGTGCATGTACTGGCTTGAGTAACTCTGCAACCTGTGCTATATCTGTAATGTAGTCAGGTTGTGGAAAGGCTGGAAACTCCCTACAAGACTACAGAGAAAGAAGTCTGGAAGTCTAGGAGACTGGAATACTGGATCTATTTGCTACATGATCAGCCAAATGGGAATCTTACTTCCTCACCAACCCTGAAAAGAGTCAGAGGTAACTTACTTCACAGAAGCATAAACACTGGTTGAGCAGACCTTGAAAACCTGCACGATGATTTCCGTTCTGGAGACGACAGAAAAAGTGGGGTGTTTGATATTGCAAGGATGATGAATTAATGTCAGAGTGATAGAGGCCAGTGAAAGCACCAAATTCTCAGTGCCAAGCTATGCTCAACGCATGTAAAAAGCAGAGCGTTTGGGTTCATAGGAAGATATACTCATGTGCAATCAGTCCTGGGTTCCTTAAGGCAGAGAAAGGTACTGTGCTTGACATATGAGAGGGAAGTGTCAGACTGAAAGAACATAAACTAAAAATAGCCTATATCTTCTATTTTGAAGTGTTCCTGACCTTATAAACATGTACACAATTCTGTGTGACAAGAGGAGACTGGTTGGAGGGATTATGGACATATTAACACTTCAGTCTGATGAAATACAGAGGCAGAAGCTAGCAGTTCTCTGTTTAAAGATCCTTGACCAATAAGATAACAGAGATTAGAAGGGGCCAAGAGGAAACCTCTGGATCTGTCTGTCCAGAATATTCATCAAGATCATAAAGATCATAAAATTGCAATGCGTTCCTGGAGAAATTACAGAAGCCAGTTGAGGGTGGCAGTTGCTATCACATTCCCATTTGATATAGATATGAATAATTTGCATTGGTATAAATCTTGATTTATGGATACAAATTTAAAGTCAATTTTGTTATATGTATATGTATTTCTGATCTTGATTAAGGTATTGTGATTGTGTAGTTCATTTAAAAATGTAATGTATAATTAGAAAATATAGGTTGTTAGTGGATAATCATCGATAATAGTCAATCTTGTAGTCATGTTAGTTAGATTTTCTAGATATATAGAGGTATATTTCAGTTAGATAGACATTCTTCATATCTCTCAAAGACTACAAAATATGGCATTTTAAATGTTTTAATAACTTAGGGCTTTTCATAACAACGAGACACGTCTGCTACTGGCAGCACCAATCTACTTCAAGAGGAAGATGGGCATCAAAGAGACTCCTTATGGAGTTGGTTAGCCATTTGGGCAAAAAACTGCTCTTGCCTGGACTTTTGCATAAACTGGACACAAAGAACCTGCAGAGAGAGGACTGCTAAACTTGCCTAAAAGTAAGATGATCCTTCGGGGTTCCTAATTCATAAAAGAATCTGTGAGACATTCTACAGGATACAGAAAAAAGTGACTAAACTGTCGTTAAAATTTCCTGCTTCATGAAAAAGTCTGCTGGATACTATGGGCCTATAGGCTAAAGATAGATGGCCCAACAAAACAAAAAAACTTTGGGTGACTGTTCAGGAAGTGAGATGTCTCTGTCACTTCTAAAGTTTTGGAAGTTGCTTACTTCTTGTTCACTTAGGTAATATTATATCCTTCTGGAATCTTTGATGGAGTTAAAGAATGGATAGTTATAATTATAGTTTATAGTTTTCCATTGTTATGATAAAAGATAAAATAGATCTAAATATGGTAACTGTAGTTCTTGCTTGATAACTGTTTTGTTATATGTAACTTTACTATGTTAAAGTGAAAGCCTTTCTTTTTTGTTTAAACAGAAAATGGGAAAAGGTATAGGAGGTTCTTCTGTATTTGTGTTGCTTTCATTGGTGAATAAAGAAACTGCCTTGGCTTTTGATAGGGCAGAAATCAGGTAGGCAGAGTAGACAGAACAGAATGCTGGGAAGAAGGGAAGTGTGGCAGATGCCATAAAACTCCTGTCTGAGACTGACGCTGGTTAGGAATCTTTCCCGGTAAGCCACGACCTCGTGGTGCTATACAGATTATTAAAAATGGGTTAAATCAAGATGTGAGAGTTAGCCAATAAGAGGCTAGAACTAATGGGCCAGGCAGTGTTTAAATGAGTACAGTTTCTGTGTAATTTTTTTCAGGGGTTAAGCTAGATGGGCAGCAGGACGGGGCCACCGCTCCCCTCGCTATACCATTTGACTGAACTCTGTGACCAGTACAAAAGACAGATAGGTTGGGAATAATCCTGTTTTGATAGGTGTAATCTGTTAATTACAGATGTGATAGCTTCATTGGAGCTGACATTTTAAATTAGGATATTTTTTGCCTTTGTCATTCAACTCTAATAATACAGGAACATCTTCCAGGAATAAAGATGTATTTCTACTATCTTGCTTTGGGGATAGGTCACCTTTTCTGCCTTCAGCTGAGATACATTAAGGCTTTTTTTTTTAAATTAACTTGATATCTTATGGAACATCTATGTGAGAGACAGTCTATTAAATGGACGTGGAGAAGCCAACAGTCAAGACTTCCTATTTTGAAATGTTCTTGAAGGAGGATGGGAGATAAACAGACATAAAAGATTAGGGTCTTTGAAATACTGAATTGTCTAGGATTCAGTGCTCTTTTAGCTTTTCTGCATTAAAGTGGAGAATACGATTTTCCATCCAGTAAAACAAATAAAGGAAGACTCTTTGGTAAACTTTGGAGTTTTGAGGTAACATGAAGATTCTTTGGATAAATTTATTCAGCATGTATAGTGCTTGATGGAGGCTATACAAAGAGAGGAGCTTTGAAGCAGAGCTAGTTGGACACAAGAAGTCCTGTAGCTCAGATGTTTTGACTCAGTAGACCCAATGTTGCTGGGACATATGTGACAAAGATGAATGTGTGTCACAGAGTTGTTGAGTTGGAACGGTAGGCTTCAAGCCTGTAGGGTTTTTCCATAGGAACTGGTTTATCTTGCAGCAATGTTTCTCCACTTTTTCATGTGTCTCCTGACTTGTTCTTAGGCCTTGGTGGAGTCTGTTCTCGAAAATGACAGGAAGTGATTGTTTGATTCAATATGTCTGTCGAGCGCAGGGCATTAATCAATCAAACATGTCACAGAACAGGCCACGCAGAGCAGTGTTTCCTTTACAAACTGAAGTAATAGAAATGAGAGGCATTTCCAGGAGGTCAGAAAGTAGAAATAAATAACATGTGACCCAGACTTCTATGGTTACTGCTACAGTCACAAATAAATAAAAATTAATCTCTTGTTTTATAAGCTGTTTCTTAAGTACTTTCCATAATGGAAAAATCTAACTACATTATCTATTTTCACTTGGTAGCACTTTTATGTTTGAATACTGATTAATTTTTGTTGCAATACAGACATTCCAAGTGCTGCCTTTTTGCTCAGTGTTTCTATGTGCATGCATGTGTATACATATATACATTTATCTGTCTGATAGATATTCCTCGGCATTGATACATGAAACATTTACTTTACTTTGAAATCCATTTTAGGTGTGTTTTTTTGACTTTGTTGGACCAATCCAGAGCAGCATTTTATTTAAACTATTGACTTACTAAGTTCTACTGGTGTAATTATGCGCTAGCCTATTTGTTGTTTCTGTGGCTTGTAGGACCACGTATTGGTCAATTTTCTGTTGATGCAGCAACAAGCCTGAGACTAGGTGCTTTATAAACATAAAAGACTGATTTAGTTCATAGTCTTAAGGGGCTGGAAGTCTAAGATTAGGTGGTCCAACTTTTCAGTTTCTGGTGAAGAAAGGACCCCCTACCCCCACCACTAACCCAGGTTCTAGAATGGCAAATTAGGAATGGAAATTACTGCAAGAGGAAGAGACCAAGAATGTGGGATGGCTTTAGTACATATCCATTTAATCTTCTGAAAACTAACTGACTATAACATCAATATAATCTTACTAGGGGTGATGCCTTATTGACCTAATTACCTCCCTTTTGACCACTGTACCTAAACCTCTACCACCATTCCATTTGTATATAATGGAGATCAAACTTCCTGCACATCATACTTTAGGGGATATATTCAAAACACGTCCTCAACAGAGCAAAAAACAAATAGGTATAGTGATATTTCATTTGCATTTTAATAAATAAAGCTTGCCTGAAGATCAGTGAGTAAAGCAGCCCCACTGGTAAACCTTACAGATCAGGCAGTGGTGACACACACCTTTAATCCCAGTAGCCACACTAGTTTGCCATAGAGACCAGGAGTGCATGCCTTTAGTCTTAGTGGTACATGCCTTTAATCTTAGAACTAGAGAGGATTATAAAATTGGAGGGAACAGCTCTCAGTCTCAGTCTCATTCTGAGATTCTTGGAGGTAAGATCGCCATTTCGAACTGAGATTGAGGAAAGATCCAGTGGCTGGCTGGTTTGCTTTTCTAACCTTCATGTTGAACCCCAATTTCTCTCTGAGGTTTTATTAATCATGCTTCAAATAGGTCACTGTGAGCTATAGACACAATTACTTCTAATCTTGGAGTATGTCTTTCTGTGATGTTAGGTACTTACCTGCTATACACACGCTGATAAATATATAGTGTTAAATGTCTACTCAAAGTCCATGTATTAAAGGCTTGGTCCCAGACTTTGGCATTCCTGGGAGGTGATGGAACTTTCAAAACTTTGGGCCTAGTGGTAATAAGTTAGATGGTTTGGGTGCATTCCCCAAGGAGGTATTTTAACACCATTCCTATCTTTTCCTTTTATGCATCCTGGGTGCCCCAAGGTGAGGTCATGTTCCCTGCCACCATGCGCTGCCTCCCATCAGCTAAAAGCAACCAGCCAACTGACCAAGGATGGGGACCTCTCTCCAAAGGTATGGGGCAAAATAAACATTTCCTTTTTGGTGGACTGTATCAGGTACTTTGTTACAATAACTGAAAGCTGTCTGATGCAACAGGTAACTAAAGATTTGCTGCATATCTTTTTATCTTCAGAGCCCACGTTCTGAGTAGCATTCCATTTTCACAGGCCACTGTTTTAGTCAACTCTGGAAATACAGGTTTATTTGAAGTGGTGGTTCCACCTCTTTCACGCACAGAAACTGCTTGGATCTTCTTCTTCCTTCATTGTGACCTGGAAACTCAGCAGACGAAGGTGTTGATAGGGTTTATTTTCTTTCTCCTCTCTTAGGCACCACTGTCCTCTGTTGCTTGACTACAATCAGCAGGAACAAGTGTTTCGTAATCCCCCTACCCCACTTCCGCTGGTAATTTCACACGGGAAAGTAACTCCAGTCACTGTTAAAGTACGTGGTCATAAATGGAAGCAAACAGTGCAGTGTCTTAATTTACAGAATTAAAATAGAATCGGTGTGAAACGTAAGAGACAAATATAAACAAGTGATAAATAATTGCAGAAGATTATTTCATAAATATGACTGTAAACTAGACACTAAACACAGCTTGAAGAAGAGTGGGTAATTCAGGGGAAGACAAACCAAAGTTTCCAGTTGCCCCCGCTGACTTCAGAGGACTTGGAAGATCCCTTTTCCTTCGATATGCGCGGCATTACCAGTTATAGCTGACTTTGACCTTACCTTCATGTTCTCTTCATGCACTTCACATGCTTAGGCCCACACAGTGGCTTCCACATGCTTGCATATGCTTGCTCAGTAGGTGGAAGGGACAAGCGGGTGTCACTAAAATAACAGCGGCAACTGCCCCACCCTTGGTGTGCTTCCTTCACTAAGTGCACAGAGGCCTGACCTCCAATTCACAAAACCCTGGGGTGTGCTTGCTGTCTCTGAGCCTCAAAGGCTTTGAATTATGAATAATAAAAGCATTGTGTTTGTTTTTCTGACCCTGGGACACAATCACGGATTCCTTGTAAAGTGGCCCCTTCTTTGGTCACTAGGGACATACTGAAGATAAAGCAAAGACAGAAGTATTATGTGGTATTAGCTGTTTATGTTCATTTTTCCCCAAACTCCACAGACAACTCAGTTAAATTTCCTCACAAGTTCTTTCTGTAGCTTGGGAATTTTTCCATATAATTATAAAATTTCAAAAGTTACTTCATTTTAAATAAACGGTTTTGTGAAACATATATCAATATCTTTTCTGTTGATACCCTAAACTGAGTGTTCCCCAATAACAAACAGCTAAACTTCCACCAATTTAAAGATTTGCTTTATTTCTTTGTTTGACTCTGCTTTGCTAACTCTATCCATTTATAGGATACAAATCTTTCTCAGTAAAATTTTATTCTGAAATTTTCCAGTGACTATGTTTTTAATTTACTATGTGTATGGAATTGATGTCTCTTTTTTGTGCTAATTAATGATATTAATTCTCTGTGGAGAAGACCTACCCCACTTCTTCATGTCAGCGGGCTAACGTCTCTGAACCTGAAAACAGGAAAAGGATGGTCATACATGCTGACCAAAATCAAAACCCTCTGATCTTTTATTCTATATGTAAGATGAAATTTCAAACATACGGAAAGAAATTTCTAGAAAAATTCTTGATCATTTTTTTTTCTTGTAGGATGATATAGTTATTAAAATGTATACCTATTGGTTGATTACATCAAAACAATTTGTAAACTTCCTACTTGTATTTGGTAAGAAGCAAAAAGCAACCACGAAATCAAAATCTTTTTTCTATGAAACATGCAACATGCTCACACAAGAAGTCCCAAAGGATAAAGTCTGGGGCTTCTGAAGTTGAGACACGGTAATTGGCATAATTAGTAAAGTCTTAGCTTAACACCCGTGAAAGTAACTTATTTTCTGTTTCTTTTTTTTAAAATTTATTTTTAAAAAATCTTATTTTATATACCAATCCCAGTTCCCTCTCCCTCCCATCTTCCACCCTACCCCACTCCCCCATCCACTCCTCAGAGAGGGTGAGGCCTCCCATGAAGAGTCAATAGTCTGTCACATCACTTGAGGCAGGGCCAAGGCCGTGCCCCTGTATCTAGACTGATCAAGGTGTTTCACCATAGGGAATGGGCTCAAGAGTGACTTCTTTTATGAAATACAAAGGTTATACATGATTTCCTACGAGGAAACTTTTAAACCTAAATTGCAGATCCAAATTTGCTTATTTTATTAAAGGAGGAAGGGAAATGAAATCTATTTGGCATGTGGTGAGATCCACGGTGAGACATGAATTAAGACAGGAAGGACATGTGGCAGGCATGCCACTGCTGTACCAGATTAGCATTCTCATCTGTCCACTGCAGTACTATGGTCTTGATGAGTCATTCCTCTTAATTATCTGAGGTTTTTCTGGAACATTTGCTTTTCTAGGGTTGATTTTGGCTGCCTCATTGGCTCTGCTAAATGGTGCGTTCATTTATTTATATTGACATAAAGCCTTTATTCAAAATTCAGGGCTTAAAAAATAAACTTTAACTTGGTGATACATTGGTGATAATTTTGAAGACATCTCTAACTATAGAAAATGAATTCTTAATTAAAAAGTGATGGAAATGTAATGAAGTAATTACTTGGTAATTGCAGTTTTATCACTTTTATGTCACTACCCACCCTCTCTCTTTCTGAGATAACTGATTAGGTATGCATTTTATATGCATTTATTTATTACAGAATGAATG
The DNA here is from genome assembly GCA_004026605.1 of Ondatra zibethicus. Classification (NCBI taxonomy): domain Eukaryota; kingdom Metazoa; phylum Chordata; class Mammalia; order Rodentia; family Cricetidae; genus Ondatra; species Ondatra zibethicus. The sequence goes on along the minus strand of PVIU01009078.1, from coordinate 36,390 downwards.
TGAGACAGCTAACAGTGATTATATAACGCAGGAGTGCTATAATACACATGGGTGAGTGAAAACTGTGCCAGAGAAATCAAAGAAATAGGGTAAGTAAATAAATGATGAGTACAGAGGTCTACAATTCAAACTTCATGGACAAGCAAGCTTAGTCTCATGCCTGGTTAAAAGGGGCTTTTATTCAGTCTCACCACTCTTAATGCCCATTAATAAAAGTCACTAACTAGGAGAACTGGTTTGGTTTCTGATTCTTAGTCCAGGAGAAATAGCACAGTTCTAGAAAATCAGAGGCCTGTGCTTGACAGTATAACTTTGCCACATCCTAGTTGGGCTGTGTACGGAAATTTACACTGAGGGCCTGTCTTATTTTTTTTTCCAATTAAAGTGATACAATACTCCGTGAGGAAAAGGTGGAAAGAGTTTATTTTGGTGTACAGAAGACAGCTTTACAACACAAGAGGGAAGGCATTGGTAGGAACAGGAAACTGGCTGGTCATACAGTATCTGCATTCAACGTGCAGAGAACGAACAGGAAATGAGGCTGTGCTATCTAACCCCCAGGTCTGCTCCCAGTGACCCAATTCTCCCAATGAAGCTCCATCTCCAAAAGGTTGTACAACGTTCTCAAAGAGTGCTACCAGCTGGAGAACCAGTGTTCAAACACATGACTCTGAGCAGAATACATCACAATCAAACATAATGGCGCCTAATAGATTCATCTAGTACATGGAAATTAAAATAAAATATTCACCCCAGAGGGTCGTTTGGAGGATTAGGTGAAACAATGGATGCGAATGACTTAGTCTGTGAGAATTTAGTAACAACATAAAATTTATCTATGTTCACTCTTTTTCCAGAGAAGACATAATGAGACCCCAAGAACCAAATACTATCACCACCACCACCAAAACAACCCCAAACCACCTTTAAAATTAGGATTCAAAGTTTAAATTTTGTCAGATATCTTGGTAAATACCTTTCTGCTTTTGGGGAAAACTAAGAGGGATAGCCTTTCAGATAGACGTTTAAAGGGGTAAAAATTACATCTCAAAATGGATAAAGAACTTCAGTACAAGACCTTCAGCTTTAGCACTGCTAGAGGAAAGCATTGTTGAAACAAATTAGGACAGAGGCTTAGGCAATGACTTTCTGAGTAGCTGTTTAACAGCTCAGAAAATCAGATCAATAGTTTGACACCTAGGGTTATAGCAAATTAACAAATGAACAAAAAGCCCCAAAGAAATAATAATAGTAGCAATAATAATAATAATAAGCACACAGGAAAGAAAAACAATTGGCAGAGTGAAGAGACACTCAATGTTGGGAATGAGAGAAAATAAACCCAAACCTGTGCCAGATCTTCATTCAATATGGGGTTAATAGGAAAACTACAGAAAGAACTGAAAAGCTGGGTACCAAAGGAGCAAATGATCAGAGCAATGGTTAAGTGAACTGAGCAAAAATGTCTCAGAAGAAGTATAAATAGTCAATAAATACCTTGAAGATATGTTCAAGATCTTCAACCTTCAGGGAAGTGAAATTCAAGACTACATTGAGAGTCCATCTGACCTAATAACGAAGGCTATCAATATGAAAACAAATTGTTGAATGCTGGCCATAGTGTAGGGAGAATCTGGAACACTTATATACCTTTGCTAGAAATGCAAATTAATGCAGTCACTATGGAAATCAATATGAAGGTTCCTTAAATTACTGAAAAAATGGACTTCCATGTGATCTGGTTTATTACCTCTGGGTATATAATTAAAGGATTCTAAGTCAGTTTACTATAGACATACTCCTATTATTGATACAATAAACAAGTTAGAGTTAAGTCAAAGAATCAGTTCAGGTCCCATCAGAAGATAAATTGATAAGGAAAATGCAAGACACACACAGGTAGAGAGAGAGAGAGAGAGAGAGAGAGAGAGAGAGAGAGAGAGAGAGAGAGAGAGAGAGATCATCTTTAGTCAGACATAAAGAAGAAAATGTCCCTCTCCAGAAAATGGATGACAATAGAGATCACCATGCTAAATGAAAAATTTACCTGATTCAGAAAGACTAGTATAAATAGTTTTGTATGTGGAATTTGAAAGAAATAAGGAATATGAAATTAAAAATTAAAATAGGGACTAATTAGAAATGTAAACAAGTGGATAAGAGAACCAAGAGTGTTTAAGAGAGCCAGAGGGGTGAATATGCTTGAAGGACATTCCATACATATATGTAAATGTCATGAAAACCAAGCTTTAGTACAATTAATATACAATGAAAAGGAACAAGGCTTATTCTCATCTGTGTCAATAATAGATACAGATATCAAAAGTAATCTCATCATATGATAATTTAAGCATGCCAATTCTATTGATGATTTGGGATTGTAGTGTAATACTCACAAAATAATACTGGCATGATAGTACTGTAATTGGTTGCGATATTTGTTCAATTTTATTCTGATATCATAGAATACCCTAGAGTTGTGATTTAATTGATTCTTGCCACTGTCTTTTTTTCTGATTTTTCCTCCATCTTTTTCACTCTCTGTCTTCCCTTTCCTTTTCTGTTTTTCCTTGTCATAGAATTCTTGTTTAATAACATTGAAAAGCTAACTGAATCACCAATCAGTTGTGAAATCAATGTGGCAAATATTTCTTTAGAAGTGGTTAGCATAGAGATTCAGGCCTTTCTAAGATTCTTTGATGGTATTTGATCTCATTAAATCCAGGTGAAGAAAGGCAAACAGACATGGTTTAAAAATAACAAAAGAAAATAAAACATAGCATCAGAAACCTGGATGTTGCTCCATGTTGACCAGTTACTTACTCTGTCTACTTAGTATAATTTTCAGGACTATTGGCCTTTCTACTAAGTAATTAAGGTTGGTTTCATAACTCAGGATGATATTTGTTCTTCTTTTGGAATTGAAAAGATTTAAACTCCTATATGTATGTTGCTGGTTAGGAAAAAGAAGGGGTATACACAGATAGAAGTTGCATGCAACATTTCTTTGTATCATTTGTGTGATTATTGTCATTCATTTCCTAGTTCCAATTAAAAGAACTTTGAGATCAGTAGAAATGAAATCATTTGAACTCCAAATTGTTTTTTTTTTTGATTGGCAAGCAAGGTTTTTAATTAACTCATCCAGTTGTTTATAACATTATGTGACATCTACATGTGGGTGGAGAGGTGGGAAGGTTATGGGAGAGGTTGGGGAGGGGGGAAATCAGAATATATTGTATGAAAACCTTTTTCAATAAATATAAAAAATAGTACTATGTGACATCTAGAAGGTATTCAACAAGTTTTTCCCTGTTCTGTGAAAAGTTAGCATATATTAAATTAGCATAAATATTTTTTTCAGCCAGATGAAAAGTAATTCTGAATGAAACTGGTATTAGAACCTGTTGGTGGCTTGCAATTTTGACATTACCAAGAGTACAAACTCTTGTAAACTGCCAGCAAGTCATTCATGGAAGCCCAAGGGTGCAGTTTTGTTAGCCATCACCTGTGCTGGAGTGGCCTTTTTTGGTGATGCTGATGCCTTTGAGTCATTAATGATCTTGTAGATACTCTTCTCCTTGACTCCTGCATCAATTAAACATGTTAGGGAAACACAGGCTGCAACTACACAGAGAGGACCAAGAGGTGAGTGACCAGCCGCCCAGTGGGGCACCCCACTCTCTAGTCCCTCCATCCTGGGCCCCTCTCCCACCTGCCTCAGCTTCTCTAGACAGACAGCAGGCAAGCTTCCTCAGGTAGGCTGCTCCAATACCCCCATTCCATCCATTGGACCCTGTAAGCTACAAGCCCCACTCCATCCCCAAACTCTTCTATCCTCCACGACCTCAGAGGAAATCTGAAACACAGGCTGTGACTGAACAGAGTGGACCAAGAGCATGGACCAAGAGAGCAGGTCAAGAGAGATCAGGAATCCACAAGGATGACCTCAGTTAAGACCCTAAGCAATAGTGGAGAGGGTTCCTGAACTGACCTTACACTCCAGTCAGATTGATGACTATCTTAAATGTCTCCATATAACCTTCATCCAGCAAAGATGGAAACAGAGGCAGAGACCCACAGTGGAGCATTGGGCTGAGCTCACAAAGTTCACTTGAAGAGCAGGAGGAGTGAGAATATGAGCACAGAGGTCAAGACCATGATGGGGACACCCACTAATAGTGTTTACCTGAGCTAATGGGAGCTCACCAACTCCAAACGGACAGGAAAGGAGCCAGCATAGGAACAAACTTGACCCTCTGAATGTGGGTGACAGTTGTACAACTGGGGAAGACTGTGGGGCCACTGGCAGTGGCACCAGGATTTATCACTATTGCTTATACTGGCTTTTTGGAACCCATTCTCATTGGGTGGATACTTTGCTCAACCTAGATATAGTAGGAGTGACTTGAACCTTCCCCAAAGCAATGTGCCTTACCCTCTCTGATGAGGGGATGGGAGTGGAGTAGAGGAAATGGGAGGAGGGAAGGGAGGGAGTGGGAACTAGGATTGGTATTAAAATAAAAAAGATTGTTTTCTATTTTGAAAAATAAAATAAAAAATGTGTTGGTTGGCCGAATTAGCTTTGGTGGAATCATAATTCCTTTATGTAGCAGTTGTAGGATAATCTTTTTATACACTATGAAGATGTGTCCCTGTGAATGGTTTAATAAAAAGCTGGTTGGCCAATAGCTAGGGAGGAGCAAATAGACAGGACTTCTGGGCAGAGAGAAAAAGTCAGAGAAATAAGTCTAGATGCCAGAGAGACATGGACCAAATCAAATAGATAGCACGGAGGAGAGGTAATTGAGCCATGTGGGAGAATGCAGATTAAAAATATGCATTAATTAAGTTGTAAGAGCTAGTTGGGAATAAGCCTAAGGTAAAGACTAAGCTTTCATAATTAATAATAAATCTCTGTGTAAATATTTGTGGGCTGGCAGCCTGAGGAAGGTTCAACTGCATGCAGCTAGTGTCCTGTCTGCTATGAGTAGGTGTTGGCTTGTATCGCCCCCGGAAAAGTCACATGACATTATGTTTGAATAAGATGTCACATGTTCAAAGATCAAACTACCCAGACATTGAATGAAAATTTTTAGTGTCATTCCCTATTGTCTAGCTTCTCATTTCACATTTCTGATGCTAATTAAAGTTTATATTTCAGTGTAGATACTTCCTATCAAAATAAGGCCAATCTTCGGCCTCATCATCACTTGACTGTTTTCTTTGCTATACAGAACTTTTTAGTTTTATGAGCTCAATTGCTGTCCTTAATTCCTGAAGAAATGAAGCCCTAGTCAGAACATCCTTTCCTACAACTGTATCTTAAAGACTACTTCCTATATTTTATCTAGAAATTTCAGATTTCACATTGAGTTATTTGATCCATTTGAAGTTAGTTTTGTGCAGGTTGATAGATATGGGTCTAATTTCATTCTTCTACATGTGTATATATAATTTTCCTAGGATCACGTGTTGAATATTCTATAATTTCTTCAGTGTGTTTTTGACAACTTTGTAAGACAGAAGATGACTATAGTTTTTCATCCACTCATTTTTGGGTTTTCTGCTTTGTTCTGTTGGTCGACATGTTCTTAGGGCTAGTACCAGACCATTTTGATGACTATTGCTTTGCAATCTATCTAGATTCTAGAATGGTAACACTTCAGCATTGTTCCTTTTGCTCAGGACTGTGTTGGCTATATAGTGTCTTTTGTAGTTCTGCAGGAATTGTAGGATTTTTTTTCTATTTCTGCAAAGAATGCTGTAGGATTTTGACTGGGATTGGATTGAATTTGTAAACTACTTTTTGTAAATAGGTCATTTTCACAATATTAATTATACCAAAACATGCATGAGTAGTATTTTCATTTTCAAGCAACTTTCTCAATCTCTTTAGAAGTTCAGTTTTTACTGTATAGTTTTTTTTTTTTACCTTCTTGGTTCTATTTATTATTAGAAATCCAGAATTCTTTTTTAAAATTTATTTATTCTATGTATGTGTGCTCTATCTATCTGTACATACAACTATATACCAGAAGAGGGCTTTAGATCCTACTGTAGATGGTTATTAGTCACCATGTGGTTGCTGGGAATTGAATTTAGAACCTCTGGAAGAGTAGCCAGTTTTTTAAGCACTGAGCCATTTCTCCAGCCCTAAAATCTGAGAATTCTTATGTTTCAAGTTCTCAATACTCAATACAATATCTCATTAAGCTAAGAACCCTTAGAATCTTATCTAACTCAAAATTCCAAATGTTCTGACAGTTCTCCAACAAAATCACATAAAGTTTCATTCTGTTTTTGTGATAAAGCTCTCTGACAATAACCACTTTACAAAAGGAAAGAGTTTGTTTGATTTATACTTTCAGGTCACAGACCATCATTGAGGAAACTCTGGATAGAAACTTAAAACAGAAGTCATGGAGAAACACTACTTGGTGACGTGTTGGCTGTTCTTGCTCATGTAGCTTTCTTACATAGCCCAGGACTATCTGTTCAAGGAACAGTGCTTTTCACGGCATACTGATATGTAACAGGAACTAGAGGTCTGCTTGTAGTCCCAGCCGCCCTGTTAGCTTACACCCGAAATAATCACACAGAAACTGTATTAATTAAAACACTGCTTGACCATTAGCTCCAGCCTCCTATTGGCTAACTCTCACATCTTGATCTAACCCATTTCTACCAAACTATGTAACACCATGAGGTCATGGCTTACCGGGGAAAGATTCTAACCAGCGTCAGTCTCAGGCAGGAGCTTCATGGCATCTGCTACTCTGCCCTTCTTCCCAGCATTCAATTCTCTCTTCTCTGCCTACCTAAGTTTTGCCCTATCAACTAGGCCAAGGCAGTTTTTAATAACCAATGAAAGCAACACAAATACAGAAGGACCTCCTACACCACTGAAACCTCTTATATCAATTGCTAATCAAGATAACTCCCCACAGACATGCTCAAACAACAACCTGATAAAGACAAATACTTCCCTTGGCTTTTTATTTCAGATTAATCTAGTCTGTGGACAAATTGTCATTTAATGTTAATTGGAACTCAAGTCATACTCAAGAATGAAAACTTATTATCCAATAACATTACTTTTTTCTGGTTCCTTTTTACCTTTTTTTAAATTTTAGTTATTTGGGAACTTCACATTATACACCCAATCTCATCTGTTCCCCAGTCCTTAAATGTCTGCTCTGTACCCTTGTAGATTCCCCCAAAACAAAAGCAAGCAAGCAAACAAAAATAACATTTTGCTGCTCTATCTTTCCAGCCCTTCCATCATATAATCTTTTGTCATAGAGGCCTTGGGAGTTATCATGTGTCACACAGTATACCCTTTTACCTAAACAGTTTTACTTGCAAATGTTTATTACGATGGGTTGTTGGTCTGTCTCAAGGTCTCTGGCTTCTGACAAACCATCAATACTTGACCTTCACCAAGACTCCTCTCAGATATTCTGCTGTTATCCCAGTCATGGAGATCCTGAGACTATGGTTCTGCAGGACAAGTCCCTTCACACACTCCAGCAGGTCATAGATGGGATAGATGTTGAGGTGTGCCAACTAAAAGTCCCAGATGTACACCTGGTTTGTAGCTGAGTTGATCAGTTCAGGCCTCCACCATGACCACCACCCTCAGGTAAGGGTCAGGACTGGCCACTGCTGAGCCAGGCCACTGGGGCCAGCTCTCTCACAATCTAGCACTGTCTGTGGACAACAACACAGACACCCACTATAGTAGGGCATGGCCCTCCAGAGACAACATAGATATGGATGTCACACAGCCCCAGGTGGCAGCCGAGGATGCCCAAATCAGCCTTTCCTCACTACTCTTGCATCTTCAGTTCCAATTCTTTCCAACTACACAAACCACTCAACTTTTCCTCATCTACCATTTCATCACTGTTTATTGCAGTGATGCCCTGGCTGCCTTGCTACCTGCTAAGTCTTCAGGGTGTCAGGTGGGCCTATGTGGTTCAGTTTTTTGAAATAAGGTTTCTAATAACCCAGGCTGGCCTTGACCTGCTATGCAGTTTAGGTAAGCCATGCATTCCTGACCTTCCTGCCTCTACTTCCCTAGTATTGGAATTACAAGTGTGCACTACGATTCCTGGATTTTTTTCAGTAGTTTTTAAGAATTAAAGAAATGACTCCTTTGTAAGATGTTCTTCACTCTCCTAAAAAAAGTACCAGGTAAAATGATATTTGACCCCTCCTATCTTGTTGGCATCAATAATAAATGAGCCAAGATTGAAAAAGAGGAAATACCAGTTCAATTTCTAATACTCTACAAATAAAGCCTGCAAATCAAGAGTTTATATACAGCTTATAATTCCAATACTTCAGTTGGTTACTTCATTGTAGACTTTTCAGCCTTTCTATTGTTAAGTAACACATTTTTGTTGTTTATAAATTACTCAGTCTATGGTATTTTATCATAAATCAAGCAGTGCTTGCCAGGCTTATAACATTTTTAAATATATAATACACCAAATTTATAATAATATATATGAGAAAAAGACACTGAGATATGATTATAAGTATAAAGATACTGGTAAAAGCAATTAAGCCACCTTATCAAAATTAAAAGTATTAAATAATTTTCATAATGTAAGGATAATGAATAAGGATGATTAAGTAGAGTAACTTCACACATCATTATTGAGACCATTATCAAGTAACTCCAGGACAATCTAGCTATGTTATTTCTATATGCCTCCATTTTTATTTAAACATTAATTTTTATGTATGTTTTCATGTTCCACAGCACAATATTTGAAAGATACAAAAGTGTACACAAAGAATATACATCTATAGTTTGCTTTCACTTTGTGAACTCAGTTAGAGGTCTGTTGTCTTGCAGACACAGCTTTTTGCCAATAAAGGATGTATTTTACTTTGTTTCTTTGAGCTCTTACAGTGGGACTCAGCAAATTTTTCTACGAGGATGTAATAATAAATATTTTACGCTCTATTTCAGAAGCTCTATGCTCCATATAGATAAATGAGTGCAGTTGTGCTCCCATAAAGCCTTATTTACCAGAACAGGTGATGTTCCAGATTTAGCCCACAGGCTACAGTTTAATACCCTGTTTGGAGAGTATTTTTGTCTATCAATATTAATATCAATATGCATTGTATCCCTTCAAAATACTGTTACTTGTTCCTTTCCTGTACATATAAGCTATTTATATATTCCCACAGCACACAGTACTGCAGATGAAGAAACAGAGCAGAGGAGAAACATTATCCTAGATACCTCAACCAAACCCCAGCTTCCACTGGGGACCTGCTGCAGAAGCACCAGTCATAAGATCTCTGGCCTCTGTGTGGGCCATTCATATGACTGGAAAATAAGACTTTGCTTTTAAAATGAATCTTCAGACACATTTCCTCCCCTCTATGGTGAGATTCCATCTGTGCATCCAACTCCTACAAACTGAAGAAATTGTCACTAAGCACCAAACTGCTTTCACACAGCATCACTGGTGGCTCTAAATATACTGACACCTGCCTTGACCCTTTTTCTCCAAAACTGTTATCAATAGCACCTGTAAGTTTTTCTTTGAAACAGAATGCTACAAACTAATTGAGATCAAAATCTCTGGGAAGGTGACCCAGTGTCTTAGGGTTTCTGTTGCTGTGAGGAGATACTATGACCATGGTGACTCTTATAAGGGAAAACATTTAGTTGGGGCTGGGTTGCAGTTCAGAAGTTTAGTCCATTATCACAATGGCAGGTGGCATTCGAGCAGAAATGGTGCTAGATAAAGAGTTGACAGTTCTACATCTCGATCTGTAGGCAACAGGAAGTGATGTTGGATTCCCCTCTGTGTGCTATGAATATGTTTTATCATCATTAGTTAATAAAGAAGCTGCTTTTGGCCAATGGCTTAACACAGTAAAACCAGGTGGGAAATCAGAACAGAGATGTAGAGAGAGAGAGAGAGAACAGGCAGAGTTGGGGAGACTTCATGTAGCTGCTGAAGGAGACAGATACCTGAAAAACTTACTTGTAAAGCATGAGCCTTGTGGTAAAATATAAAATAATAGGAATGGGATAATTTAAGATGTAAGAGCTAGCTAAAAATACACTTAAGGTATTGGCCAAACAGTATTATATTTAGTATAGTTTTTGTGTGATTATTTTGGGTCTGGATATCTGGGAACAAATGAACAGCCTTTGTCTACAAAGTGGCACCCAACCTGGGGCTCAACTAATGTCCCTGAGATTAAGAGTGTCATGCCCTACAGACTGAGGGCAGCTGGGAACAAACAAGCAGTCTCCTCCTGCAGATTGGTGCACCAATGTGGGCTGACGACATCCACATAAAACCCAAGAGAGTTTGAAAATAATTCGAGACACAAAAGAATAGAGTTTAGTACAGTTTCTTGGTTGCCACTTTTTTTTTTTTGGATGGGCTGTGTTTGTTGGCAGCGAGCAGGGGCACCAATGGCTCCTTTAAGACAGGTCTTCCTGATTCAGTATTAGAAGCAAAAAACCATGCAACTTCTTTAAAACACAGCTGCTTTCTGGTTTGTGCTAGATGCACAAACAGCTCTGGCTCTTTCAGGAGGCTGAGCACTTACATGGAGTCTGTGAACTGCATGTTACAAATTGTTTGATTGTTACATAGACCCACTGTGACCCTGGATTCTGGGTGGTGTGTATAGCTCTCAGAGGCAGTGAACATGCTTGCATCATGTTGGACTAGGCAGAGACAACAGGCAGAATCATGTAGTTGGTCCTAGCCACACCTACTTAGCTTTTAAAAAAAGCACCTGTGGTCAAAAAATAATTACAGAAACACATGAAATAAAGACAAATTCAGATGTAAAAGACTTCTAAATGAGTCACCATGTAGGATAAATGTACATAGGCTTGGGAGAGAGAGGAAAAAGAGTATAAACAGTTATAATATGAAAGAGTACAGACAGTCGTAGATTAAAGGAATAAAGAAAAATAAGTGACATAAAGATGGAAAATACACAGAGAGTCTGGATTATGTATACTACTATGTTTTCTTTAAATTTTTTGACTGTGACTGAGCTAAGTACAGAGAGACATTTCATTGTACAGGCTGCTATGCTAAACCAACATACATACTTTAAAGGTATCTTGACTTCACAATTTGAGTTTAAGAATATGTTGCTTTGGAAAACATGTTCTACTTTTGTCTCTACAGAGGCTGAGAACCTGTGGATTCCTTCCAGACTAATGTGGTTTGATTGACCAAGATGCTCTGAAAGGTCTCCATGAACCCCAAAATTACTTCACCCATCAAAGCAGTTTGGAGAGAACTACACCCAAATTCCCTAAATGACTGTTTATGAATGTGTGTTTACACTTAAAGGGGATATGCAATAGAAATGAATACTTTGCATTCTTATGGCTCTCGGACCATTGGTAAAAATTTTAAGGTTAATTTTGCAATATGTATATTTCCGCTCTTGATTAAGGTATTGTGTTTGTACAGCTCATTTTAAAATGTAATTTATGATTATGAAAAACAGGCTAATAGATAGTCATCTATAATAGCAAACTTGTAGTTCTGTTAGTCAGATTTTCTAGATGTACTGAAATATATTTCAGATGGATAGGTATTCTTCAAACCTTTCAAAGACTTACAGAATATGGCATTTAAAATGTTTTAAGAACATAGACTTTTCATGACAATGAAACATATCTGCTCCTGGGAGCACCAATCTACTTCAAGAGGATGACGGGCATCAAAGAGGCTCCTTACAGAGTTTGTTAGAGATTTGGACAAGAAACTGCCCTTGCCTGGACTGCTTGATGTTATGCTGTATGAACTGGACATGCAGAACCAACAGAAAAATGATTGCTGAAGTTACCTAAAGAAGGTGAGCCTTTCCTTCAGGGTTCCTGCTTCATGGAAGAGTCTGCCAGACATTCTGCAGGATGCAAAAGAAGTGACTGACAAACTGCCAATATAGGCAAAACTGTCTTTGAAATTTCCTACTTCATTGAAAAGCCTGCCCGATAGTATGGGCCTGTAGGCTGAAGATGGATGGCCCAGTATTACAGAGGAACTTTGGGTGACTGTCCAGGCAGCAAGATGCCTCTGTCAATTCTAGAGATTTGGAAGTTGCCTATAATGCACTTCCTGCTAACAGGTAATATTATATCTTATATCTGTCTTGGGTCTTTGATGAAATTGAAGACAGTTATAATTTTCCTTAGTTATGATAAAAGATAAAGTAGATATAAATATTATATCTGTAATTCTTGGTTGATAGCTGTTTTGTATATGTAATTATGTTAAAGTTAAAATCTTTTTCATTTAGACAGAAAAGGGGAGGTGATGTGGGATTCCCCTCTGTATGCTCTGAATACATTTTATTGCTCTTGGTTAATAAAGAATTTGCTTTGGGCCTATTGCAGCACAGAATAGAGGAAGGCAGGAATTCCAAGCAAAGATAGAGGAGAATAAAAGGTAGAGTCAGGAGATGTCATATAGCTGCTGGAGGAGACAGATGCTTGGGAAACTTACTTGTAAACCACAAGCCTCGTTGTAAAATACAAAATAATAGAAATGGGTTAATTCAAGATGAAAAAGCTAGCTAGAAATATGCTTAAGCTATTAGCCAAACAGTATTGCAATTAATAAAGTTTCTATGTGATATTTTTTGGGGGGGTCTGGGCAGCTGGGAACAAACAAGTAGTCTCTGCCTACAAGGAAGTGAACTGTATTCCACATTGGGTGTAGCTTGAACATAAAAGACCTCAAAGTGTAACAACAAGGCCATACCTACTCCAACAAAGATATAACTCTGATGTAGGATTCCCCTCTTATGCCATGATTACCATTAATGAATAAAGAAACTGCTTTGGACCTATTGCAGGGCAGAACTTAGCTAGGTGAGGAAAACTAAACTGAATGCTGGGAGGAAGAAGGTGGAGTCAGGGAGAGCTATATAGCCCTGCTGGAGACAGACTCTGGGAACTTTACCCAGTAAGGCACAGTCACGTAATGATATACAGATTACTAGAAATGGGTTAAATTAAGATATAAGTGTTAGCCAATAAGAAGCTAGAACTAATGGGCCAATCACTGTCCTAAATAGTATAGTTTCTGTGTGGTTATTTCAGTTCTGAGTGGCTAGGATGAACAAGAAACATTTTACAACATAACTCCTAACAGTACCACTCCCTATAGGGGCCATTTTTTTCAAACCATCACACCCAATCAACTATATTTTAACAACATCTCCAGGATATTTTTTATGTACACAAAAAATTTTAGGAGCACTGTTTCTGTCTGCCCTGTATTATTTCAAAATTCTCATGAAATCTCAGGAACCTAGGTGAAAATGTTTTATTTGTAGTAAAGCCATGATCAGTGCTGGTTAGAGGCCCCTTTGATACCTGAGACACTGATATTTGATCCCCATGGAAAGACAGTGAATGGTGGAGCAAAGGTTTAAGCTTAACAAACATGCGTTGATTTTGCTCACATGCCATGGTCAAAAACTGAGCCACATAAGTACCGATCCAATTGCTAGGGCATGGGCAAAGCACAGAGGAACTCCAGGGTTGCATGATCATCCACATGCAGTTTCTACCATCCACTTGTATCCCTTGCATCATTTTATTACTTGAGGTGGCAGTAAATGTGTCATCTCATCCTGCATGTCTATTGCTGACATTCTGGCTCTTTGAATACTTAAGGTTTAATTCTGACTGAAATAATATGCATTTTATTTGAAGAGTAGCTTTAACTAATGGTTTTTGTTGCCTTTAACAATATTAACCTCTAGAATTTTCATGTTTACACTATGAAGCTGGAGGTATTCCCTAATTTAAATTAGAATTATTTGAGAATTTGTTCATATTGTGATGGCATTGTTTATTAGAATTTTAAAGCCTCTTTTTAGTGTAATTTACTGAGGGATTTCTGCTGTCTCTATTTTTCATAAATGTTTTCTTCATTTATAAAGTTATTTATTGTCCCCAAGATTGTGTTGTTTTAGAATGCCCAGAGTGTTTTAGAGTGTATTATGAATATGCTTCCATTTACTTCTGTCCCATTTCACCTTTCTTAAGTCATTGAGTTCCTGGCAACCTTAGAAGTCCTTCCGTACACCAGTATCATGAAAATATTCTGTGCTCTACTACAGCAATAATAGAAGAAGAAAATATGAGATCCAGAACTTTTTCTGGTAGATACTGGCTATCTAATAAACCCAAGCAGAGAAAAACATTCTTTAAAATGAGTCCTAATGGCTGGTTTTATGATGGGCTATAAGACAAAAGTGATGGCATTGACACAGGAGATCTTCAATAAGCTACCTTGCAATTTGTGAGCAGTTGGCTACAGGAACACTTCTGAGAAATAGGCTCCTTTAATTCTGTCATTCTGGGCAAAGGGTAGTTATTTGATTCAATCTTATAGCCAGAAAGACTCACTGCTGTTTCTGCTGATCTTGTGTCTCGAAAATAGGGTTCATTAAAGAGAACCTTGGTTGTCAGAAAAACCCACCTCTTAGTCACCTTAGTCACCCTCACCCAGGCACCTTATGTTTTATATACTGCATTGCATTTGCAGTGAGATGAAACCCATACTAAGTTACTCAAAGTCATGTTTCTAGCACCACTGTGGCCTGAGATCTCAGGTTGAAGACACACATGTAATTCTAAATCCATTCTGGTGGCACATTTTCCTGCTGTAGCTACAGGTGGAAAAAGCTGTCATGGCCAATTATTTGTCTTGTTCTATCTTTGTTCTATTGACAAGAATCTCATTTCAGCTTTCTTATCTGAAATAGAGGGCAGGGATTCATCCCTAATTCTTCTTTGTGTTTGCACAAACTCTACCAGATCAGCAACATTGTGTACCTGTAGTCCACCCAAACCTGAGGAGACAGAAGTGGCCTGTGAAATTTATTCATCAAAATATATATTATTATACTGTTAAGTGATAAAGTAATTTCTAGCATTGCCCTTCATAACTTTCTTTTCAATTAAAGATATCAGCCAGAATTGGTGGCTCAGGTCTGTAATTCCAGCTACTCCAGAGGCTAAGGTCAGAAGAATGAAAGTTCAAGGCCAGTCTGTGCTACAGAGCAAGTTCAAAGCTAACCTAGACAACTGAGTGAGACCATGATTTGAAATTTGAAAAGATAAAAAAGAAAGCTTTTATGTATTTAAGTGTAGAGTGCTTGCCTAGCAGGTTCAAGATCCTGGATTCAGCCCTCAGCATCACAAAATACATTTTAAAAGATCAGTAGCTTTAAAAAGATGTTTAGCACTGAAGCAAGTTGTGTTTAATTGCAGCACTGTAATTAATAAACTAATTATAAAATTATGAAAGTTATGTATCTACTTATTAGTTACTTATCGAGAGACAATCACCATTTCCTCTTTTTAATCTATAAAGGAAATAATTAATGTAGATTCTTAACATTTACAATGTTTCCTTTGTTAATAAACTATTATTCAAACAGCTTGTATAACTACTGAAGGATCCATCTTGAACACCTCATTTTAGAGCACACAGTCTGTTCACCTCCTGCAAGGCTGCCTGGAGTGAACTTTGCAGCAGTTTCTATACCTCACCCAAGCAAAGACTGAGTCTCAGTTTGTCTGACTGCAGAATGGCTGCCTTTTCTCTGTAGAAGGCCTAGGGAAACAAAGGTTTCCATGACGGGAAAGTTTCAGGACTTTCAGATCAGGTCATATAAATTATGAATTCAGTGGAGGTGTGGGAAACAGGTGCTAGTCCCTCCCTCTTTCTCTAAGTTTACTATAGACCTCTCTCACAGTGGTATTTTCTTGAAGAACTAAATGCTTACAGGACATATGAGACACAGTAGGTCTCTTGATGTCTTAGTCGGGTGAGTAATGAAATGACAACTCTTGGGGGCAGGGTTGAGTAAATGTTACAAGCTTAGCTTGTACTAGAAATTGAGCCATTCAAGGAAGGGTTGAGTAAAAGCTACAAGCTTAGTTTATATTAGAAATTGAGATGAGCAAGGAAGGAAATTAGATGTACAGTGGGGCTGAATAACAAAACAAAAAACAAAAAAACAAAAACCAATCAACCCACCAGAAACTGAAAATACACATTTAAGTCAAATGTAGTACACATAGCCTACTGAATATCATAGCTGCATGTAACATAACTGAAACATGCTCAGAATGCTTGTATTTGCCCACGATTAGGCAAGAAACACTAAACTAACTAAAAACCCATTTCATAATATAGTGCTAATATCACATGTAGTTTATTGAAATATTTGTATCCTGAATACCACTCATACCATAGTGCACTGTAGATAATGCGATTAGCATACTGCCTGAACTCCTGGAAGCCTCAGCTTGCTAGTATTGTTCAGTGTCCTGAAGAGAAGAGCCCTATTATCTCCTGAGAGTGGGGGTGGGGTGGGGCTCAACTTCAAATGCAAAGAATGCTTTCTACTGAGTGTATATTACTCTTAAAATATCACAAGGAAAGCAATCTCTTGAAGTTGATAAACTTCTTTCCTACATACAACAATCTACATCTTGTACTTTTTAGCTAGTTTTTAATTATTTTCTATTTTAAAGTTTAATCAGAGAAAAAAGAGAAGGGGAGAGCCACATATAGAATGTTCTATCCATTGATAGCCCAGGCAGGGGATTTAACCCACCATAGCTAGGCTCCTTGGAAACTGTCAGGGTAGCCTGACTTTTGAGTTCAAAAGAACAGTGAAAATTTGCCTTAGGCCCTAGCTCTCTTGATTTTTGTGTTTCATAAAGATTATCATAGTTTCTTGGTTTAGCTATGCAATTGAAAACATTCATTGGGACAGCTCCTGTATTTTGACTTTTTTAATGGAGGAATTTTCTGAATATCTAGACAGCACCATATTAGAAGTAGAGTGAATATTTTGTTTACTTTCAGTAATTTTTCTCAAATATATGTAAGAACAAGTGCACCAATTGTAAATTCTTTTGTATGGATCTCAGACTGATAACTGCCTGTGGGCAGCACTGGATCCTGAGAAAGCTTAAGTACCCCACACTGCAGGGACTTCCAACAAGAGATGCATGTTTTTACTGGATCTGTCCTTTACAGGAATGGAACCAAATAAAGGCTCTCAGTGTGTCTGGCTTGTCACACTACATGTTAGATTTGTAATATCATGACATGATAGATTTTCCATTTTGTTCCTTCTCATTTCTGGACAGAAAGTCTCTCTCTCTCTCTCTCTTTCTCTCTCTCTCTCTCTTTCTCTCTCTCTCTCTCTCCTTCTCTCCCTTTCTCTTTCTTGCCCCAATCTCTGATGGACATTTGTCATTTGTTTAGTTCTATTTTGAAAATTTCACAAGAAATCGTGTTCTGAGTATTCTTAGATATTTCTTTTCATGAACATATACAAATTTAAGTGTACAGATCTGTGAGTGTAATGCTTTGGTCAGAGGCACCTGGTGGTGGTTTGAATAAGAATGTCCCTATAAGCTCACGTATTTGAATGCTTAGTCACCACAATGTGGAACTCTTTGATAGGATTAGAAGGTTTAGCAGGTGTGGCTTTGTTGGAGAAAGTGACACACCTTGAATGTGGCTAACTTAATATTTAGGGAACAAATAATAGACAAAGTGGGTGAGTTTTCTCCAGCTTTAGCTTATAATGATAAGATACTTTAAAGAAACAAAGATTGTAATACAGAATTCGATGACAGAGCAAGTTCTTGAAACAAATTTAACTAGCAGCTTTTTTTTTTTTGGACACTTGTTGCTTAGTTACTCAAATACCTAGAATGTTGCAAACATACACAGTAAATCAAAAGGAAGAAGAAATACTTCACTCAACAGACTGATTTATCTGAATTGCTTTCCTTAGTAAAGTCTTATAACTTCTTATTCACTAGCTTTAATTTGCACCTGTAGCATTATTCTAAAAGTCCAGTGGAATGTTGGATTGATCTCATATGTTACCTTATAACTCTATATAGAAAGTAAAATAACTCCTCATAGCTTATATTTATTTTAGCTTGGTGTGTGTGTGTGTGCATGCGCGTGCACACGTGCCTTTCTGTGCTTACTTAGAGGCTGGATATCAACATAGGTATCTTCTTCAGTTGCTTTCTGTCTTAGTTATCTATTTATCATCTATCAATCTATCTATCATCTATCTATTGAAAGACCTCCGGATTGGGGAGACTCTCACTTAAGTCTCGGGATAACACGACCCCAGGAACTCACGAGAGACCATCCTTGCTGCAATCACACGAGGTTTATTGATAAGTACCAGCGTGCTGGGGTCGAGACTCATAGCCCACGCAGGGGAGGAGTTCGACCCCGAGTAGCCAGGAGAAGGGGTTTTTAAGGGAAGAAACCACAACCCAGTAATCCAAAGGGGGTGGGGAGGGCATCATTGGAAAATTCCGAAAATACCAGTGATCATCACAAGGGGGTAACTCCCTGTTTCTCAAGATTATTCTCAAGATTATAATCTAACTTTATCTTCAGCTAGTTCCTGAAACAGGGTCACTGACCCAGCTAACCTAGATATTTTTGCTCTCCTCTTTCTGCTAGAGGGGTCTGGATTTATCTGGGTCTTTCACTATCTATCTATCTATCTATCTATCTATCTATCTATCTATCTATCATCTATCTATCTATCTATCTATCTATCTATCTATCTATCTATCATCTATCTATCTATCTATCTATGTATCATCTATTTTAGATAAATGAACCTGGAGCTAATAGCTTATGTAGATTGGCTGGCCAGCTAGCTCTTGGAATCTGCTCTCTCTATAAACTGGTCTGCCAACATGGGTTACCTGTGCTTGCTATTACACCTGGATTTTCACAAAAGTGCAGGGCATAGAAATGTAGATCCTTTTATGTTGGGGTCCGATGCCCCAACATAAAACTCCTTTTCCCTAACTAGACTGGTGCGGAGGTGCAGGGGAAAAAATGAGACACAGTTTACACAGCAATATCAGAAGGGAGTCTCAGGATTTGTTCATTCCTGAAGATTACCCACATTTATTATTCAAACACCTTTTATTCCCCCAGGTAAACCAAGGTGGAAGCTCATTAATATTCTCTTTGGCCAGGGGGTTGGGGGGGGTGGGATGGCTGGGGGGGTGGGGGGATGGGGGATGCAGGACTACAGTCACACCAGCTTGGAATCCACACCTCTTCCCAGGCGATCTACATAATAACAAAGAGAAGGAGCAGCCCATCCTGAGCCTTTTGTTAGGTAGCCACAGCTTGTCTGGCAGGAAGTGACTGCCTTGGAAACCAAGCATGGCCAGAGAACTTGGCTGTTATATGTTGTAGGAAATATGGGCCTACACTTACACTTATGAAGCTGATACTTTACCCGCTGAGTCATTTCTCAAGGTCTACATTAATTTTCTTAACAAATCTTTTAAAGAAAACTACTCTTCCTATATGTTATTTTGTTCCTGTGAACAGTAGCAGATATAAAGATGGAAGGGGATTGGGGGTTAATGAGACAAAGAAACGAAAGTGAGGTTAATCAGAAAGTTCTAAGAAACCTACTGCTCTGTAAGCTAATTAAATGTATATTAAAAAACTTTGTATGAAGATACCCTACTATGGTGGATGATGTTACCATAGAAACCATAAGTAATCAAACAGAAATTCCAGATGAGGAGGTTTCTTCTCTGTGACTTGCTGATCAAGAAGGCCCAGAAACCTCCAGAACAGTGTAGGATATTGCTATTGCCCTTAGTTGCTCATCTGAGCTGGATGATAAGACCCTACTGCTGGAACAGCGCATACTTTGGTTGAAGGACATACAGAGACCAGGGAGAAGCTTGTCCTGGATGTCTGGCACACACAGTGCTAGGCAGGATGTTGGGAGAGAAAAGACATCCATAATATTACCCAGCCTTGATGAATGACAACACTAACCTGCTGGACAAGAAGCTCTCACTGGAATTACTAGGGCATAACTGTTGATGGAAATTTAAAACCTGCTCCACAGGAGGAAATTCATGTAAAAACTGCAAACCTGCTCAAAAACCAATTAAAGAGAGGTCATAGGCCCTAGGGAGACACTTGCAATTGTCTTTCTAAATTGGCATGGCAACAACCTACCTTTTACATATTTATGACTATATTCATAGACATATACTACTTTCAGCCTTGATCAGTTCAAGTTTCTCTTTACAGTGATAAACACTGAACACAGATACTCGTTGCTGCTCAAGTTTTTGTGGAAAAAAAAAACTGAGTGCTCAGCCTGTGACAAGACAGTGACATCAGGTGAAAACAGGAAGAACAGATTTTCTGCAGTCCTGTAGTGAAGAAGCCAGATGTGACCTCTTTCTTGTGTGAAGTTTGTTAAAAGTGGGAGTTTGACCAGTTTCTTACTGAACCTCCTAAGTACTTGAACCGCTTCCAATTCTGTCTCTAGTAAGGTGATATTTCATCTGGGAATCTGTAAACTATTTTTTTTTAAAATTTAAATAGTATTTTTTCCCATTTTAAAAATTATGAGTGAAATTCAATGCTTCTTTCCCCCTCCCAGATTACATAAGAACATGGTATAAGACTATTAACCCAAGTGAAGATCACAGGAACTCATATAGAGATGACAAAGTAAAAGTGAATTAGTCAGTTATAAGCTCCTGAAATCTCAAAGCCTGGTTTTATCTACCTGTAGTCCAGCCTCCTGCCATGTATAGCAATTCCACCAAACATAAATATACAGTTTCCTCAAGAGACACTTGAATTTGCATAAAGTATATGACAGGCTTTTCCTCTAACAGTTTTACTAGTGGACCAGTGCCTGAGTGCAGAGACATTAACTCAGTGTTCTGATCCAGAGATCAGCAAGCAGCAGCCTCTTTTTCTAGATCTAGCCATGTTCAGGTCTACACTGCAGCAGAAAGTTAAGTAGATGCAAAACAGGTTATAGGTCTCACAAATCCTAAAATAAAATTTTTACAGAAAAAGTATATCCTGTCCTTGGGTTTTTATTGCCACATGCATAGAAGAAAAAATGGAAGGAAGGAAGGAAGAAAGGAAGGAAGGAAGGAAGGAAGGAAGGAAGGAAGGAAGGAAGGAAGGAAGGAAGGAAGGAGGGAAAGGGTAATGGAAGAAAGAAGTGAAGGGGGAGAGAGTAAGGTCACACATTTCTGACCTGTCACAATTTGCAATTTCAAGGGACTGAATTTTCTCTCTGGTGTGATTTTGGTATTATGTACAGTCAAGTAGTGAATGGATGGTAAATCTCTGCTACCTGATCAACCCAGCTCAAGAGCACTCACGAGCTCAGAGAAAGGATAAAAACTACTATTGACGGCAGCTGCGGGAGGGAGAGTCCGTGTTCCTCACAGGTGCTGCGTCTTTGAAACTACCTACATCCCAGAGGATGGCACTGCAGCCTGGCGCATGCAGGCAACACTCAGATGCTAGCTACATCCCAGGGGATGGTGCTGTAGCCTTGTGCATACAGGCGGCACTCGGAGAATTCTGTGCACTTAACAGTAGCCACTATACCACACAAGTCATAACAAAGACCGCATGAAGTTTGTAGTACTTGGCTTCTTATTGGCCTCCCTATGCCCTTAAGAGACAGGCCACGCCCACTCCCAGCTTCCAGTCTCTGACCCCAATTCTCTCTCTTTCTCTTCTGCTCTCACGGGAGCAGCAGCTGCTTCTCTTCCCTCTCCCCCCTTCTCTCTGTCTCTCTCTCTCTCTATCTCTTTATCTTTTCTTCTTTTTCCTCCATCACCCATCTAATAAATGTTTAACTCTGCATGGCGCGCCTATCCGGCTCTCTTTTGTCCATCCAAACTGCCACACAGCCCTACCGCCACCACCGCAGCGCGCATGGGGACCAGGAGACTAGCCGTGAGGCCGTCCGCCCACTGCAGAGACCGCGTGGTCTGGGGACCTGCAGCAAGCTGCAGCAAGCTGCCGGCACCCTCTTTTTTTTTTTTTTTAAAAAAAAAAAAACACAACAAAGTTAGGAGAGAAATGTTGCGTTAGGCTGTAAGGGGGGAATTGGAAAGGCGGTAGATTTGATCATTTTCTATTGTATATATTTATGTATGAAATTAAACAATAAAGTGTATAAAAAGAAAACACTCGATTTTTTGAAAGGATATGGCAAGCTTCTCTTCTTTTTGCCAATAAAACATTCATGGGGAAAACAAACCACCACCACACAGACATGTCCCTAATTATAACCATATTGATGTTAATGAGAAAAAGAAACAGAAGAAATAAAAATAATTATACATCTTCCATAGATTAGAGTTAAGAACATTAGATGATATTCATAAAGCATTACTTGCGGGATTCTGAAAGTGAAGCAGACTGAGACCAGGTCAAAATTTAAAGAATAACCACTGTTTTTCCGGCTTACTCCCTTTATCTTTCATGTCTCCTGGCTTAGATGTCTCTGGGCTACAGCGACAGAGGACTCTTTGGTCAGATGATCTGGAAGGAGGCTCCTGGCCCAGCTTTCTGTTGCTTGTCTGCAACTTTGGAATGCTTTAGACATGGAAGTTCACCTTTATGGCAGGCAAAAACGTGGACAGCAGTGAGTAGAAGGGGTGATGGAGGATGTGTATTCTTCCCTATATTTTTGTCTCCTGCCAATTTGCCCCCAGATACATGCAACTTTGGGAACTGAATTGACCTTAGTAGGAGCATGGGAACAGGCTCCAGTGAAATTGAGATACCCACCTCTTAGGAGGTTAGAATATACTGCATAGTGTTTACAGAAAACTCAGTAGCACTACTGTCAAGGGAACATATAAATGCTTATATCTTTTGATGTAATGTTTAAGATATAGACTTTTTCCCCTATGAAAAAATATATAAGACAAAATAAATTTATTGAAGTCTTACTGTATAGTTAAAACAATTTAATTATATATTCAAGTGGTTTATGTTGAAAATAAATGTCAACTCAAATTGTGTCAACAATTCATGGAATTGTTTTGATCATTAAAGAAGTTAAATGCATATAAAATATCACTACATTTGAAAACTACTTCTAAATTGGATTTAAAATATTAATAAAATAATTGAGCAATGAAAGACGTGTTTTTCAGAATTTTTGTGTTTTGTGTTTTATAGTAGAGGTAACTGCCATTTTAAAGAAATTTATCATGGCTTTGCTTTAATATAGAGTTTGGTATTTGACTTAAGAGCAACTTTTAATGAAGAATACTACTTTATACATTGGCAAAAGCATCATAAATATCTTTAAACCCTAAGACAAAATAATGAGTCAATATGAAACCATGCCAAACTTTTTGGCATAAATATCAAAATTCCTGATGTTTTCCATGGCTAAGATTGGGGAATATTTTGCAAGGAAACAGATAAAGCAAACCTCCACTTACTGCTCCTGAAATACTGACTAACACTGTTTTCTTGCTTTTTAAAAATTTAATTGATCAGCTTCTTTGATTAAAAAAAAAAGCAGGCTGATAAACTTGTCAGTGCAGACATCAGATAATAGTCTGCATATCTAAAGTCTTCAGACTATGATTTTTTTTATAATTTCACAGAGCTTTGCACTCACATCTTCTGGATGAGGGTAGCACAGGAAGTGAGTGACAAGAGCATGGCATGTCTGTTCCAGCCATGTTCTCCAGTGTGACTGAAGAGAGAGCTGGAATGTTGAAGATATGCATAATACCCTGAAGTTCAACTCATTCCATCAAGCACTACTTGCCTGCTCTGTGCCAGGCATTGACCAAGTCCTTCAATTCAGAGAGCTGATAAAATGTGAGGTTATTTAGAAGTGGCAACTCAAATAGAAAAAAATATATGATATGTTGAAAGCTATAACAAATAACAAATTAATTGATAAGGAAACATCAATGACCAGGTAGGACCTGGGAAGGTCAAAGACAGCAACAAGGTGGTCTTGGGTTATCCTGAAGCACTAGGTGAAGGTTCAGAAGAAGACATTAGAGTCATGGCAAGCCTCCAGTTATTTGGAAGAGATGCCATTAACATTTCATAGGTTATGAAAATCACTCAGAGTAGAGACAAGAAAGATCCCCCACGCCATTCCCAAAGAAAAAAAGATATGAAGCAAAGTGTTAGCAGTTGCTTGATAATTTGGATGTACAAAATTTATTGATTAAATGAGAGAAGTAAGAAGTAAGACAAGCTCCAATCTTTTAGTTTGAAGCAGTGGTCAGCTGTGGCTGCCATTAATTTAGGTACAACACTGTATTTAGTGTTCAAGGACATCAACTTGCAAATTTTATGTCCGAGACTTAATCAGTGTAACTCCTTAACACAATTAAATGAAAAATGGAAACTGTAATCATCACCCTAAGTTCAGAAATAATTGATTAAATCTGAGATACATATTTGGATCTTTGCATAATATGGATCTTCTTTATGTCACTGGCAAAAGTCTCTTCATAAAAAAAGTCACAACCAGCATGACATTTAGTGGTGAAGGATGACTGCTTACTTTTTAAGATCAGGAACAAACTGACAGGCACTCTGGTCCCTTCTATTTTATCCTATACAGGAAGATCTAGATCATGGTTTAAGGCAAGGAAATAAGTGAATTTAAATCACTCAGATTGGTAAGGAGTAAAACAATCTTTGTTCACAACATTGTGACGATCTATGTAGGAAATATCATGGTATCTAAAAAACAACCAAATGTGTTAAGCTATGATACCAGAAGGGTGATCAAAATCCAACCTTAACTGCGTTTCTGAATGCTAGAAATAAACAAACAGAGGCAGCGTGGGTGGAATATGTAGCACTCAGGAAACCAAAATTCATGGGAACCCTGTACATTGAAATGTATACAGGCATGCCAAGAGTAGTTATGCCTTCCTAAAGAGGGATACATGGTTTTCACAGGTGTGATAACTCAAATCATTACAGACTTACTAATTTAAAGTGATTCCAGTCAATATCTAAGTAGACAGTTTTGGAAATTGATTAGCTTATTCTAATATATATAAGAAATTCAATATTTTAGAAAAGAAAAAAATGAGAAAAACTTTAAAAAGTTTTGCTTTTTAAAATTTTCTAAAGCTATCTAATTTTAAGGTTTATTGTAAAGTATTCAAGAAAATATGGTTTCAATATAAAATAGACAAATCAATGAGGCAGAATTGAGAGGCAAAAATATCTCCACACATACAGATAGTGGGGCATTGTAAGATATGCAAAAGCAATCCAGTGAAGAAATGACAGATTGTCTACCAAATTATGCTGAGCAATAGGAACTTCATATTAAACTGATCTATTCATTCACCATAGAAAAAAATGAAGTGAAAATGATCTACAGGACACAACAATGTGCGTTTTAAAGAACTAATCCCTTCCTCAGGCTGTGATGGCTGCAGACCTCTTAGTAAGTTTGAATCCTGTTTGGGACATGGCAGTTTAAATTATGCCTGTCTTCTGCCCAATAGATGAATTTACCCCAGAGTAACTCATGACAAGCTCCGAGGAGCCTCTTGTCCTCTAATATCAGAGTTTTAGCATCTCATGTCTCAAAAAAAAATCTAAAATAGCAAATAATTGGAAACAGACCATACTTGACAAACTCATAACGACAGAGAAGGCTGGTGACTCTGCACACGCACCTTATTGTCGTGGCTACGCAAATGAAGTCAGTGCATTATGACTTCACAAAGAGCAAGTAACTGCTGACGGCTTTCCAAATAAAGTCAGAATCGTCTCTCAAGTTATTTACAGGTTTGTTTTAAGAAAGTTAAACACCACCTCAATCGCCTAAACACGGGTGCTTTGATGTTAAATGAAATCACTTTTAGGCTTAGACAGTGTTGAATGTGCGTCTTTGCTAAACCTGTGTTTGCAGAGGGAGTTGAAGAGTCTATTGTGGCCTGGATGTCATTTCTTCTTTACACGAGTGTGCTTGGCTCATTCAGAATCTCTGTCCCCTGCCCAATCAATGTATTCAGGAATGTATTAAATAATAAAATTACAAAAGCGGCAGTTTCTTCTACATAACTGTGAAGAAGGCTATCGAGTTGTTCAGATTTGGAATCCGTTTAATTGTAGTAAGGAGGCCGCTAGTTAATTCCCGGCTGCTTAGCCCAAAATAATCACACAGACTGTATTAATTAAATCACTGCTTGGCCCATTAGCTCTAGCTTCTTATTGGCTAACTCCTACATATTAATTTAATCCATCTCCATTAATCCGTGTATGGCCACGTGGCTGTGGCTTACCAGGTAAAGTTCCATCTGGCTCTGGCGGGGCTACATGGCATCTCTCTGACTCCACCCTTCTTTCTCCCAGCATTCAGTTTAGTTCCTTTCCCCTTTGGCTCTGTTCCCCTCTTGCTCTGCTATAGGCCCAAAAGAGTTCCTTTATTAACCAATAATATTCACAGCATACAGAGGGGAATCCCACATCATTTAATTTTGTGTATAATGCTTTTATTTATTTGTAAAATATTTTAATAATAAAGTAAATAAAATTAAAAAAAGACAGCTGAAGGAACAGAAAGCAGTTCCTCTATAGAGAGGACTGTGACAGTTTCTGTTGACACCAATTCAGCATTGTTTTTTGTTCCTTCATGTTTCCTCACTACCCATAGTCACTCCAGTCCCCAAATCATAGAATCAAACCTGTCTCCTAATGTTTTCTAGGAACCTCATAATCCCTGGTTAAAAACTGGATAATGTTTTTTTGTTTGTTTGTTTTTTGTTTTTGTTTTATTTATTTGTTTGTTTTTTCGAGACAGGGTTTCTCTGTAGCTTTGAAGCCTGTCCTGGAACTAGCTCTTGTAGACCAGGCTGGCCTCAAACTCACAGAGATCTGCCTGCCTCTGCCTCCCAAGTGCTGGGATTAAAGGCATGCGCCACCACTGCCTGGCTACCACTGGATAATGGGGCAGTGTAGAATTAATATTTTATCCTAAGAGTCATAAAGTCATGATTTGAAATTGAAAATAACATATTACCAATACTTTGATATAGTATTAGTTGAATACAAAACAAGAAAGTTGAAGTAAATAATTTTTAATATTCATTCCTTCAAGTCTAAAATGATACAAAGGCTACTTGTGTAAGATGTATTTTAATAGTAGTAGCTTGGCCAATATTCAGGAAATGTAATCCCTGGTTGCGAGAAATAAAGGTACAGACCAAGGACAATGACCTAAGTTTGATCTCTGAGTTTAAGATGGTTGAAGGAGAGACCCAGTTCCTGCAAGTTGTCTTCTGATCCCAACTGGCATACCACGGCACATCCATGCCTGCACAGAGAACACAGATAAATAAATTAATGGATAAATAAATAATAAATACAAATTTAAGTTTCATTTCTCAAGGGATATTTGTTAGCATCATTTCTTATTGATTTAAGCCTTTATCCACAGCTCTTTCTCTGCTGCCTGGTTTGTATGGATACTGCACAGGATGCTGGGGACACAGATGCATGTAAAAACTTATTCCTCATTCAGATTGTTTGCCAAACTTTCTGTACTCATGACATAAGTGACAGTAGAGAGATTTTGAAGCCAGAGGAAAATGTTTTCAATCCCCAAATTTCCCCACCATCCTGTATTTATCTGTAAGCGATGTCTGGAACTTTATATCTGCCAATGCCACTTCCAGATGTCTGTGTTCTAAAGCTCTTTCCAAGTTCTATGATTATGAAAATCTTTCATGACAAATGTTTGGGTTGCCCCCAAAGTAAATGCTATTGGAATTCCAAGAAAGAAGCAGTAACAACTGTGAGGACTAGTGAGCATGCACACAAGGGAACTGAGCCTCCAAGTGAGGAGGAGCAAGGTTGTGAATCTGTTTACTGTCAGCCAAAGAAAGTCAGTTTCTTAACAGGTACCGGAAGCCACAACCTTCCCTCCCTGAACCCAGTGTTGGTCCCTGATGAAGTGAAACCAACTTTTATCCTGTCACCATGACTACTATTCTGTCTCTGATCATTTCTGTCACTTGTTTGGTCTAAAGAAAATCATCTCTCTGGAAATGGATAATAAGCTTCTGGAAGTTAATTTCTCTTTTCATTGAGTTGATAAAGATTGTTGACTTTTAACATGTGCTAAGAATTGCATAAATAGAAATTATTTGGGGGAATAATATTTTAGGTTCTCTTTAAATTTAGTTTTAAATGTGGCCTTTAGTGACATTTCCATTAAATCACAGCTTCTGGATACACTCTCTTTTGATCTACATTTCTAGTATAATTATTTGCTACTTGGAAGAAAAAAAAATCTAGTTATCCAAAATCAGTTTTGTTGAGGTTAATGTTGTCATTATTTATGGACACAGGTGGGAACCAAGGGCACTCTCAGCTGGCATGAAGTAGATTTCTATTTTTTTTTTAAAAGCTGAGACAGGCCGAGGGTTGCTAGTGGAAGTGTTTTGGTAAATATCATCAATTCTGATGACAGATTATTTTCAATAATCCTGGGCAATTTTGCTATACTGCCATTGTGTTTAGGTGATAGCAAATTAAAATGATTAAATGTCTTTATCTCCTTCCTGCAGCTGTTTTAGCAATCCCATAAAATGAGTTTATACCGTTAGCTGTGCCTGTCTATAAATACATAAATACAGGTAGCATAGTCAGTCACTTAAGTGCTCCAGTAGCCGGCATGCTGTACAGGCAATCTAATAGTCCATTTCTAAAGAAAATGTTTTCATGTCTGTTTTTCAATTATTCGGGAAATAGACACATTCATTGTGTTGCATGGTGTCAGGGTCAGCTCACCATATACAATATGGTAAATTACTATAATAGGAGTGCTTGGCATGTCTCATTAGACTGAAAAGGCAAAACAGATTGGATGGAAATAAGGATTCATTCTTCCTTCTCTCCAGCATCCATGCCCTGACTACCAACAGGGGATCTTATTAACCTTTCTTCCATTGTAAATGTTTCCAGGGAGTAGAACTGAATTGAACAAGCTGTGAACTCAAACAAGCTTTCTCTCATTCCGCTGGAGACAAATTTCACTCTTACACCATGAAAAAGAAATATTTAATTACAAATTTTGATTTAGTTTTGTTTTAAATATACTTATATGTATAGTATTTTCATTTGTTTAGTTACTATTTTTTTTTCCTGTTCAGCAATCAGATATCCAGCCACTGCAAGACATTTGGTACCAAATTTTGTAATTGACTCCACTAGTTTTTACTGAATTCTTAAAAGAAGCATGAATCTTGGCAGCAGACAACCAGGAAACATGCTCGTAGGTCTTCTGAGGGTCTACTATTGCTTAACCACACTGTAGACCCAGCTTTCTTTCTCTGACACATTTCCAGTTTCAGTATTTATTTTTCTCTGTGCTAGTTTCTTGGAATAAGCTCTAGTGTTTCTTGTTTTTCTAGTGCATTGCTACACATTCTGAATTGTTTTCATTTATCTCATTTCTTAACAGTTTTCTTAATCTATTTTTTATTACTGTTTTGGAAGAACTGAGACTGAGCAGCATAAAAAAGACCATGAGTTGTTTTTGTCTTAAAGTTCTGAAGGATGAGAAATTCAGATTTAATAGCTGTGTCTAATGCCATGCCCTTGCATGGAGGTTAGCAGGGAAGTGATGAGTTGCTCATGAAAGAGAGAGATGAAGTCATGGTTTTCTTTGTTACAGCAACCCTCCCTCATGAAAAACAAGTTCCTTTCCACATGAATTAGCCAAATCTCTAGCAGAACACTGAGTAAAGATTCTATGACTTCATAAATGCTCAACCTCCTGACATTTTCACATTAGAAATCAAATTTCTGCGTGAGTTTGGGGATGGACAATTCACATCCAGGTCTTGACATCAAACTCTACATATTCAAACTACACCAGGATTAACGTTTTGTTGTAGGTTTTGAAAAGTAGGAAAAGTTACCTATATAATTGCATGATTTGTATCTAGCTAATTTGGATCTGGCCTTGCTTTCAGCAAACATATTCCTATAACCAAAGTAAAACTCATTAGAATCTGCCGGGTACCCCAACCAGTTCTGTTTGGAGCTTGCAATCATTCAGCTTTGCTTCCTGAGGGAATTGCTACCAGGGCAGGGCACACAACTGATTATTCTTGCAATACATGAGGGACCCATTGGGGCAGCCTTCCTTCTAGCCATTTTAAGTAACTTTCTCCAGATGATTTTACTTTTGCTATGTGTATCTAAGATGCTTAGAGGTGTGAGACTTCCTTATGCATCATGTCCATCATGATATGGGACACAGAAGAGCAGAGTAGCTGAGACCAGAAACAGTTAAACTTCACCTACAGCCCTTCAGAAAAGTTATTTAATTTTGTATACTTATAAGAGTATTAAAAACAGATTATCTAGTTAAAGCACTTGCCATATAGTTAGGTATATATTAAATATTAAATATATACTAAAAAAAGAAAAACAGAAATAACTTGATTGAGCTATTGAGTTGAAGAATTGTGGTTTGGGAGAACTGTGAATGCAATATAGTTTTCTGGGAGGCCTCTATTAATACTTAACCCTGGAGGAAATCTAGATTTAGATTTAGGTATGTGTGGGAAGGAAAAGAAGGAGGGAAATGTGCTACTCAGTTTTCACAATTTACAGCAGCATGATCATTGCTGTTTCTTTGCAGACATTGAAAATCTCTTCTTCTATGCTGCGGGAGCTCCTTCCGCTCCTTTAGCCAATAGCCTTTAAGATACCAGCCCACTTGGGCGTGGTCTCTTTTGCTTTAAAAAGTAGTGGTAGCCATGTGCTTGCTCTCTTGCTTCTGGCTCCGCTTCCGGCTACCAGACTCCTTTCCTGGTCATTCAGAGGGCTGTTGTCTATGACAGGTGATCTGTAAGTTTTTTGTTTAAATAAATAACCCTTTTATTAATCATATTTCCAAACTGCTGTGGGATTGTTTTGTGACTTATGCCTTCATCTGGAACACGTTTCATTTTAGAACCCCCCCAGCTCGGCTGCCTGCCACCAGCTCAGCCTGGCACGAGCCCTCCCTCAGCTACGGCCTGTACATGGAACCAGCAGTTGAATATAGAATATTGCACAGTGGCTTTTCTTGCTGCAATTCTTTATATTTTCTCTTTACACACCTTGGCTTGGCTTCAAGTCCCCATGTACCCTATCGTTTGCCTCCCCACGTGGATTTAAACTCCACACCTCCTGAACTCCACGGGCCTGGACAGTCTCTGTCTGCCTGGTTTGCTCTTTTCTGAGTGATTTTTAAATCTCCCTTGCAAACAGCACTTAGGCAGTGTGAGTGAGAGCACAAGCAGTTGCTGAACGCTGCAACCCCTCAGGGCAACTCTTTGTCACGTGGAGGCATATGTGGCTTCCGGGTTGCTGTTCTCTACCCCTGGATTCTGGGTTTCTGGTTCTGTGTATAGCATTGATTTAATTACATTTACTTTGTTGAGCAACTCATATTTCCCAGTCTTTAACAAATACTAAGGCAGACACTGAAACAGGACCCTGTTTCTGTCACCTTTGCATTGGTTATAGTCACGACTTGGCAACAGCGCCACCTGCTGGATAATAGGTATTATGGCAGTTTTCATTTCCTTTGCAACTTTTACTGCTTTCTTTACTAATACAATGGATTATATCATGCGAGGTTTATATGACTATGGGTATACCTCAATTTACTGGTTACTAGGTTTCAGTTTTCTTCTCCATATTCTATCATTAAGGAAGAATATGGCACTCCTAGGAATGATAAAATCTTTATGGACTAATAATGAATGGCTAGTTGAAAGGATTAAAATTATTGAAAACAAGAGGTTATCTGAACTATGATAGGCAAAATTGACTCCATATCCAAGGGTACTAGGAAATTACCTGAAAGGGTTCATACTGTTGAATTTGACATTCAGAAGTTATCACAAAGTTTTGATAAGGTAACAGACAGAATGTACCTCCAGGATGGCAATCTACATGATATCCAAGAAAAGTTCAAGGAGGACATGTTATCCTTGAAGGGAAATATTAAAACCTTGGAATTACAGGTGCATAATGGGGACCAAAAATTGATACCTTAGTGAAATCACTAGAAACATATGCAGGTCAGGAGATTCAGGCTTTATGAGAGACAATGATAAAAAGATTTGAAATGATTGAGGAAATTATTGGAGCTGGTCAACAGGGTAAGAAAGCCCAAGGACAGGATACAACATCACCACTGGCTGTCAGAACTGGTTTACCCAGGGTTTTAGCATCATACCCTGTAATTTACTCTGACAAAGCATCAACTTCTAAAGGCTCAAAGGTAGCCAAACAAGGTAGATGGACACCAATAGGAGTGAATGATCTAAAAGAAATTAAGCAAGCTGTCATTAATTATGGCTTGCACTCTGCATTTGTTAAGGAAATGATAAGGACTTGGGCTTCTAATGTCAGAGCCACCCCCATGATTTCTCTGAGTTAGTGTCCCCAGTATTGGATGATGGACCTTCCTTGATGTTTGGAATTTATTTCAGAGAAGAATCTAAACATATGGAACAGCAAGGAAGAGCAAAAGGTGTGGAGGTTTCTGAAGTCTTGCCTAAATGGGGATTCAAAGAGGAGATTCTGTTAATTAACCAGATTACAGAATAGGTTTACAGAAAATTAGAACACAAAATGCACAAATTAGGAGAGATTGCTTACGGACTCTTAATGACTTTCAAAGATTATTAGGAGACATTTCCAGTCTATGACCAGCTGTTGGGATAACATCTGATCTAATAGTTCATTTAAACATTAAACCTTAGATGGTGATAAAGATTTGAATAGTCCAAGAGAATTAACAGCTGAGGCAGAAAAGGAACTGACAATGGTTGAGAAAAAATTACAGGAGGCACATGTGGATAGGGTGAATCCATTTCTTAATTGTACCCTAGTCATATTGCCTTCCAGAATTTTTCCTATGGGAGTTTTAATGCAGAGGGAAGATATTATTTCAGAATGGATATTTATACCACATAAAGCAAGTAATAATTTAAAAACTTATGTGGAAAAGTCTCTGAATTAATTATAAAAGGTAAACTGAGACTTCATCAACTAGCAGGTATAGACCAAGCAGAAATTATAGAGCCTTTTACTACTGATGAAATAAAAAAGTTATGGGAAGACAATGAACCATGGCAAAGAGCTTGTGCTATTTTTTTTTTGGAGAAATTAATAGCAACTATCCCAAAAGTGATAGACTTAACTTCATAAAGAGAACTTCTTGGATTCTTCCTTGAATTGTACATGATGCACCAATAACTGGAACTCGTACATTTTATACTGATGCAAATAAATCAGGGAAAGCAGGTTACAAATCAGAAGAATTGAGTAAGGTAGAACAAAACCCTTGTAATTCTGTCCAGAAAGCAGAATTATATGCCATTCTTATGGTTCTAAGGGATTTTAAAGAACCTCTTAATACAGTTACGGTTTCACGATACACATAAAGAGTTATCTTGCATATTAAAACCACTGTATTTATACCGGATGATACAGAATTGACTTCATTGTTTATCCAGGTGCAAGACATAATCAGAAATAGGCTTTGTCCTATATATATAACCCACATCTAATCCCATACAGGTCTGCCTGTTCCTCTAGCACAAGGTAATGCAGAAATTGATCAATTATTGATTGAAAGTGTGTTGCAGGCCTCAGAATTTCATAAAAAATCATATCAATAACAAAGGTTTAAAGAAAGAGTTTTCTATTACATGGTAATAAACTAAGGAGATTATAAAGAGATGCCCTACTTGCTCTTTCTATAATCGAACACTGTTGCCTGCAGGAAGTAACCCAAAGGGTTCTCAAAGGAATGAAATCTGGTAGATGGATGTGTTCCACTTTATGGAATTTGGTCAATTAAAATATGTACACCACACCATTGACACTTATTCAGGTTTACAAGGTGCAACTGCCTTGATCTCAGAAAAGGCTGATTCAGTAATCACACATTTATTAGAAGTTATGGCCATCATGGGTATACCTGCACAAATAGAGACATACAATGGTCTAGCATACGTATCTAAGAAAATGAAACACTTTTTTGATTATTACAATATAAAGCACATTACAGGTATACCAAATAATCCTACAGGTCAGGCAGTTATGGAAAGGTCAAATCGTACAATAAAGGATATGCTGAACAAACAGAAAGGGACAGAAAATACCCCTAGAAATAGATTGCATAATGCTTTATTAAACTTGAATTTTCTTAATGCTAATGAGAAAGGAACATCAGCAGTGGAGAGGCATTATAATGGAAAAAACTTATGAATTGAATCAACCAGTATATTTCAAGGATGTGTTGACCTCACAATGGAAACCAGGAGATGTACTATGTTTGGGAAGGGGTTTCACTCTTGTTTCCACAGGAGAAGAAAAATTATGGATACCATCAAAATTAATAAAGTTTCACTTTGAAAAGGAGAAACCTCTTGAAAAAGAGAAACAATATCACATCCACAATGGTGACAATCATACAGGTGGTAAGCAAAGCTCATAAGGGTTAGGGCAGGGTTCTGCTCTTATCTTTGCAGGAAAATACAGATCATTAAAAATTCAGGAGACCTGGATGTTTGAATGCTGACAAAAAAAAATAACTATCCACTAAGAAGCATCTAAAAAACAGAATATGGTTTATGAATCCAGGTATGGGTTACACTTACATTTACACACACACACACACACACACACACACACACACACACACACACACACACACACACAAGTGTGTGCACATTAATATGTTTAGCTGGTTTTGGGGTTGGACAATGGCTCTGTACTTCTCTAAATCCAAGTGTGTTGTTAAAAGGGACATTCAGAGTTTCTGTCTCATATCGGGAGCCATCTGGTTTGGGACAGAAGAAAGACTTTAGGAAAAATTTTTACTTTCTCTATGCCTTTTTTTGTCTATATCATATTTTTCATTGAATGCATGTATATATGAATGATGTTTAAGTTTTTCATGATAAACAATAGATTTTCCTACAGATCCTTTTCCTGTAGTAATCTTTGAAGTTTCCAGAAAGAAGATGGGGGCCCCACAGCAACAACTTTACCTAGTTGAGATGACATCATGATGCAGACAGCACTACTATAAGACTGCTTCTTTATTTGGGTAGCAGCTGCTGAAATGATGGACCTTCTCATGACATTCTGGCCAGTCCTCCAAATAAGAACTTTGAAAAAAAAATCCTATCTATCGCCTGCTTGGAAAATGTTTGCAACTATACTAGACAGTAATTTTGCAACTTAACCATCACTTTAATTTTGCAGGATCCCACTAAGAGAACATTGCCCCCATGACAGTGAGAAGCAATTCTAGAAGATGACATCCCCATTTCCAGAAAGTTTGTCCATAGGGTTGGGAACACTATTTAGAGGTTGTTATTACTTGTATTAGATAGAGGGTTGGGGTGAAAACCATGTTTGCTTAAAAAAAGGGGGGGATAGTAATAGTGGGTAATAGAGTGAATACTTGTGAGCTATTATTCATGGATAATTTACATTGTTATAGTTTTTGTATATTGATACAAGTTCAAATTACATCTGTTACTTTTGTTTATTTGTATACCTTTACAAAGTTATTTTGTCAGATTGTATATATGTATGTTATTATCTCTGTTTAGGACATTTTGTATATTGATACAACTTTTAGGATATATTTTTATATTACATTACATATTACTCCCACTTAGATACTTACATATTGTTTACATTTTGAGGTCATTGTTCTCATTTGTTGCACATTTGTTTATAGGTTATTTAATGTTCTGACATGAAGTTTTAGTCTTTAAGTTATACAGATATTAATTATTACAGGTCCATTGTTGTTCATGCTTGCTATACATACAGTTAGATCAATTAGGTTCTTTAGATACATAGAGATTATATTCTGTCTAGATAGGTAATCTTCAACCACTTCAAGGTTCTGTGGAACATGGCATTTAAATAACGTAGGGTTCTGTTGACATGAGACATGACTACTTCTGACAGCACCAATCTATTCCCGAGAGAATGTTGGGCACCAAAGACACTCCACTTAGAGCTTGTTTTCTTCTCAGCAAAACTGGCCTTTGGGCAAGGAACTGACAATGCCTCAACCACTGACAAGTTACTTGATATCCAGAAATGGGTAAGCAGGACTGTCAAATCTTGCCAAGACAGGATAAGATGGTTTTGAAAAATTTCCTGCCTCTGAAAATGATCTGTCAATTACGCTAGGCCATAACCAAAGTTGGTTGCTTCAACATTACAAAATGAGACTTCCATCATATAAATAAACTGAAAGAAAAAAACCATATGATCATTTCATTAGATGCTGAAAAAGCATTTGACAAAATTCAACACCCCTTTATGATAAAGGTCTTGGAGAGATTAGGGATACAAGGATCATATCTAAGTATAATAAAAGCAATATATAGCAAGCCGACAGCAAACATCAAATTAAATGGAGAGAAGCTCA